>JAQFZH010000126.1:0-50017 GCA_034695485.1 Entomobrya nivalis | reverse complement strand
ACTCCTGAAGCTGGAATTCAAGAGACGAGTTTCCAACGGGAAAGGCGCAGATTTTCTGCGGGAACGGATCCCAACTTAGTATCAAGGTAAGTTTAGAAAACTTTTAACATATTTTATAAAACGTAAGATATTATTTCCGATACTGAAACTAAATCAAATAAACAATGTTTTTTTTTAATAGTGGAAACATTGATGTTGAGCGGCTGCAGCGTCTGGCAGATGAGGGGCAAAGGGCTAGAGACAGGCTTTGTCGTATTGTGGGTCCATGCAAGAACCCATTGATGTGGGCCGCGGTTGGCACATTGGCAGTTGGTATCGGCGCTCTGGCCGTTTACGGACTTGTTAAAGTCCTTCACCGTATTTTGTAAGTGGGTTGTCTGCTAAAAAAGGAAGGTATATCAAGACATGTATACAAGGTGAGTGTGTTAGTGATTTATATAAATATAATATTTACTATAAATCTAAATATGGTATTTTTACTAAGATAAATTATTTATTTTATCAATTGGAAAATATGTGAAACCTGAAAAAAATTTATCGGTCTGAGTTGAATCGAGTGAGTCTGAGAATAATTAAGGTTGGAGGTGGGAATGGTAATATATTGGTAGTATGGTTCTTACTTTCTTTGGTTATATTTAGCACCTTGTTTAAAAAAAAAGGTTTGTGATGTTTGAGAGTTTTTACTGTTCAAAAACTGGTGGTTTATTTGTAGAATTAAATTGTAAAGTAGGATAAATGTCGGAAGAATATATACATATTTTAGGAGTGGTTAGTGTAAAATATTGATATTTCGTAATTTAAAAATTAAATCTAAAATGCTACACAGTTTCTATATTTTAATGGTTTCCATAAGGAGTTTTTTAGTATTTTAATTTTTAAAACAATTTCAAATAATTTAAAACAATTTGCTGTTAATCTGAGTATTGTCATAAAAATATATGTATATGTGAACATAGGTATCAAACTAAAGTAAAACATGTGGTGGAAAAAGAATTTAAGATGTTTTGTTGAAAAAAATTATTGAGTATAGGCATATATTGTAAAACGTTATGATGATAATTTCGTTTTTTTTGTTAAGTTACTTGTGTACCTTATTTTTATCAATTGGCTTGGAACTGGGATTTTATTAATCATTAATTTTAACTTTTAAAACTAAATTTTGTTATTGGAATGCTTGTTGAGGTATAAGAGATGATGACAATGAATGATATTGGAGTTTTTAATGAATTTTGTAAAGGGCATTTCTTGTAATTATTGACTTTTTGACTTTTTCTGTATTTTAAATAAAAAATTAATTTGGAAAAATATTGTACAGAGCATGGCTTAATTTATTGACATATCTTTTTCTGCATCGTTTCAGTTAAAAACGAACTGTATGCTAACCAAAATCCTGTTTTATTACTGTTTACTGTGCTACAAGCTCATATATTTTCAACAAAGTAACTGCAGCCGGTCAAGAACACTGAAACCTTCCATGGCTGAATGTCTTTGTTTTTTCTCTCTTTGAACCCAAATTGTGAAAATGGAACAAACCTATCAACATCAAAGCGAATAGGAACAACTACCATATTGACAAGTCAGATTCGGTTATGTTACCCCGAAATAATATTTTTAGCTACATGAGTATTCCTAATTGCAGGGAAAAGCTGATGAAATACTATTTGTGTAGTAACTTCTAAAACTCACTTTTTCGTCCGTGAAAATATGCTCACTGACAGAAACTTCGACATCCAAAGAACAAACTAACCGTTTGTCATTAAAGGTTAAAGTTGCCTTTAAAAGTATGTTAAAAGCATCATGCAGCTCAAATGAGTAGGTTAGTAAATGTTTAAACGAGTTCAAGTCAACCCAGTAATAATTATCGCGAGTACGTAAATACAGTGAAAGTGCCAACAGTAAACGAATTTTAGTAGATCACTTTTTTGCCGTTGCGAGGTTGCATATTTGCAGTTACATATTAGGTTGCATATTTCGTCCTAGAATATTAGACAATTTTTTTACATGGGTACAACAATCTTTATAACTTATAACAAAAGTTTGCTTATTCTGAAAAACATAAATATATGAGCCATGTGCATGTAAACAAATATATGTTGTCATGGTATAAGTTTAAAAATTTATGGACCTAAGTTAGCTCGTCCAGAAGGTGTTTTTCAAAGAAATCCGTACAAGCCTAATGTTTAATATATAGAAAGTTAATGCATAATATTTTTTATTTGAACATAACAATTTTACAAATATTAATACTCCATAAATAAGAACAAAAACGCTTAGTAGTGTGTAGTAATAAAAAGTAACATTCTCGGATACTTTAAAAGTAAACAGAAATGTAGATTTCTTTCGGAACGTGCATACCTATATTTTCAATACATATTTATATGCAGTTTAATATGTTGTTTCTCATCAGTGAACTAACGAGATGGAGTGCTTTCTCGATTTTTTGGGGTAATCATGACAACTCTACTCTGTAGTTTTTCTTGACAACCAGGACAGGTTTTCGCACCAACACTGCATAATAATAAAATACAGAAATCGATTGGTGGAATTGACAAATTTTGACATATTCAAGCATTCTTATGTATTTAAACAGTCAAACCTTCCAAAGTGCTCCTCCAGACATTTCTTGTGAAAAATCCGTCCGCAATTTATACTCGTACACTTTGAAATTTCTTTTGTTTCTTCATCGTCAGAAGATTCGTGGCCACCTTTAAAATTATCTATAGATCCCCTGCAGATGCAACACCGTCCATGCCGATAGTGCCAACCGCCGCGAGCCATTTCAACTTGTGCAAGCAAAGACAATGACGCATTACTCATGTTCATTTAAGACCAGAAGTATTCGAACCACTTTATTAGCAAATCTAACAATAATCACTAATTTAAAAATTTCGACACGAAAATAATTGGTATGCTTTTTCTTTTCTTTGTGAAAAATCGTTCGGATTGGATATCATCAAACTTTCATTAATAGGCTTAAGCACAATTTTTTTTGGATGATATTCGTAATAATGAATACAATTATAAGCAGGATGTTGCTTGTGTGAAGTTTCCGGCACGAAAAAACGAATACTTACACTCGTTAAGCTAACTCAGTAAGTAAGAATGGTAATATTATTGCTATGATATTGAAAGTGTAAAATAATTTATGCTGAGTTTTTTTTTCATTTCTGTACAAGCAGCTGAGATGCTTGTCCTCCACAAATTATAGAGAAAGCTTGCGGGTGAAAGGTTAAAGATGCAAAAATAATGTGAACCGTTCACCGCTCAAGCTTAGCATTTCCGAAGAAATGCAAAGAAAAATGTACATTGTATAATTTAACAAGTGAAAGAGTAGATGCGCCAAAAACAAATCATGTATACATAAAGTAAAAAATTGCCAGAAATCGTATTACCTGTAAAAAGAAAGCTGACTGAGCATGAGAATGAAAATGAGAAATCGTCAAACTTTTCCAATTGGTTTAGGGATTTTATTTGTTAGTAACATAAAGGCTACGGCTACGGTCACGCTACATACATACATATTCTAATAAATGTATCAACTGGTTCATCTTAACCTCAAAATATTTCTTGGCAAGTTGGTAAATATAGAGGAAATCCTTGATGTTCGGCGTACATAAAGAGGAAAGTCTGCAATATCAAATAATTTACTAAAAAGTAATACGTAATTAATTCGTCAAGGAAAGTGTGGTAGTGCATGTTGTACCGATGTTCGAGTTTGAGAAACATATGTACATTTGTGCTGTCAAAATGAATGTAATAAGCAAACACATTTTTTTATATATCTTGAAGCACGCTTTCAAAATGAACTATAAAAGTGAAAGTAACAAGTGTATCGGAGAGGTGCAACTTATATTTTAGAACATTTGAGACGTCAAACAATAAATGTGAGTTTCCTTATGTAACCTATCAATACTTTAATAAAAATGGTTTATTCTATTCAATACTGTTAAATTAACTCATAATCGTACACTTATGCATATAAAATCAAATCTACTGCTTCAAAATACAAAACACACGTGCTATTTTAAATGTTTTGTTCTACAAAAGCTGTTACAAAATTGGCTCACTACCAGGTGTAAACGCTTCGATTAAAAAATCAAACAAAACTTTACTTCTTGTATATCTGATACATGCAATGTGTCTAAAAGTACAACGAGATTCTAAAGTGATTGGAATTTATAGATAAATGATTTTTTTGTATTAAATTTCCTTGCAATCGCTTGCATAGTAAACTTGATTTTATACTTAATTTTTAACAGAATATTTATTTATATATTTTAATGCGTGTGTTATAAATACACAAATATTTTTTTTATTTCTCAATTAAACATTACAATTATTAGTTACCTCCTTAAGGTACATAAGAGATACTACGTAAGTAACAAAAAACCAACACGCTCATTTGGTAGTCAGTAAGATAATAAATTCTTGTTTTAGGTACATAATTTCAATAGTCAATTCAGGTATGGAGTTAAATACCCAAAAGCTTTCTCCAGAACCAATGCACAGATTTAAATAATAGTAAAACTTATTTTGACATAATTATTACCCAAACAAAAAACTCGTGTTACTTTTCAAATTAAAGTTCTTTGGTGAAAACTAAGTATGAGTAAAAAAAATGACCAGTAAACTTTAGTAAGTTTTTAGATATCGGAAGTTTTGCGTCAGACCATAACATTCCATTTATTCATCAGTCCACTAACGAGATGGAGTACGTTCTCGACATTTTGGAGTAACCATGACAATCTTATGCTGGATCTCCCCTTGACAACTCGGACAGGTTTTCGCACCAATACTGTTATATTTTTTAAGTAACAATATTTTTAGTGTTAGTTTTTTTCTGAAATAAATTAACTTTTATTCGTTCAAAGATAAGTGTTTATTTAATCCGTCAAACCTTCCAAAGCGGTCCTCCAGACATTTCTTGTGAAACATTCGTCCACACACAAAATTTCGACACCTTGAAATTCCGCTTGCTTCGGCCTCATCAGACGAATCGTCGTCACCATCCAATCGTTCAAAAGATCCCATGCAGAGAGAACACCGACTATATCTGTAGCGCAAACCGCTACGAGTAATTTCCGCTTGTGCAAGCGTTGACAATGCCCCGTTGCCCATATTCATTGAAGACAAAGAGAATTCTAACCACTGAATTAGCAACAGTCACAATATATATTTTATAAGGTGTAAAAAGGTTAGAGGTGCTTTGCTATCTTATTTTCTTTCTGGAAATATTTTTTTGGTATGATGATCATCATATATCTCTTTATGAAAGAAAAAGCCTACGCAAATTTGTTTTTGGTGATGTTCGTCTTCGTTCGTAGTTTACTCGTCGTGTTAAATACAAAAGCTAAGAAGGGTGTTTCTTTGTGTCATCTTTCCGGCATATACTTACGCTTGTTAAGCTAATTCACTAGGTAATGCAATATTCATATTGATATTTTTATCGAATGTTGAAAAAATAATTTATGCAGAGGAGTTAGTTTTATTTTGTTAAAGCAGCTGAGATTCATATTCTCACTTAATATAATTTGATCGGGGCAAGTGTGCAGGTGAAAGGTATAGCTTGCTGGGAAAGATCAAAAGATCACCGTTCTTCGTAAGCTTTTTTAGATGAGAAGAAACAAGCATATATGAAAAGGTCAAGCAAATATATAAGTGATGCTTACCCACCATAAATACTAGACAAAGTTTACGGGTGAAAGAAAAAAACATGCAGAGAAAGTGTGAAATGTTCATCCTTCAGGCTTAGCATTTCCGAAAGTTTGGAAAGAAAAAATAACGCATTGTGTAATCCAACAAGTGTATAGTTTTTACTTAGGCTTTCATCTTTGCATAAATAATTAGCCTTTTAAATTGCAAGTAGATTTTTTAACGTTTGTAAATTTTGTGAGCACTATCATACTAGCGCTTTAATGAGCATGTGCATTAAATTATACGCCTTTAGGAAATGTTTTAGGATTTTATTGTTGACAAATATGTATTGTGATTCAATTTGACAAAATCTTTTACACACACGGTGGTCTGAAAAAAAACTAAAAAAACATCAAGCGTCAAATTCAAGTACGAACAGTAGGACATGAAATGAAAGCAACAAGTGTATCCGAGAGTGTAATAAAAACATGCGATGTAACTTGTAATTTAGGATTTAAATAAAAATTATTAGTTTTTACACCAGTCTGGAATTTATTTTTAATCGTACATTAATTCATTTAAGATTTTATCTAAAATCTGATGAGTAAAAATAACAAATTATTGAAAATATTTTATTCCACTAATTCTTTCAAACTAGTTGTGGACTATCAAGTTAAACTGCTAAAGGTAAATGTTACATAGAACTGCACTGAATATATAGTATAACTAATACATCAACGTACATTGTGTCTAAAAGTAAACCAAGATTATAAATTGAGGATTTATAACTAAAGGTAAGTTTTTCCGTATTAAATTTTCTTGATTTTTTTGCTTAGCTGATGCAAGTTTGCTCAATTTTAGATCACAATAGTAATATTTGATTGTTTTAAAGAAATCATGCATAATTGAAGGCCGATTTACATTGCCTAAATTTACCCATACACAAAGTTTGACCAATGTTTTCATAAATATCTTACATTTCACTTATACATAGTTCGGATGGTTTGATATTTTATAAACGGAATACTTTTTTTTGGATAACTTCGAAGCGTGTGTTATATTAACATATTTATAACTTTATGATTTCAAAAACAATTTCTTGAAATTTAGTTTTCCAAAAAGTCCAAATATAACAATTATTTATTCACTTTCAGCAAGTACATAAGAGACACTGGACACATAAATAAAAACAAATACAAGAAAACACAGTTGATGAGGTATATCTTATGTTAGTCAGTAGAAGTGTAGAGTAAATGGTTAAATTTTGTTTTAGGTACACCGTTCCAATATTTAACTCAGGTATCAATTTTAATCCCTTTAAACTTTCTCCAAAAAAATTCTAAAAATTCCAAAAAAAGTATCTAAATAGTAGACCAATTTTTTTGACATATTAATTATCCATACAAACTCATGTCGCTTTGTCAAAAAAATGCTCAATGTAAACCAAGTATCAGTAAAGTTTAACCATTAAACTTAAGTAAGTTGTTAGTTACCGAAAGATTTTCTTCAGACCAGTTAACATTCCATTTACTCATCAGTTATCTAACGAGATGGAGTACTTCCTTGACTTTTTGGAGTAACCATGACAACCTTAATCCGAATTTCCTCGTCACAACCCGGACAGGTTTTCGCACCAATACTACAGTAGTTTTTAAAAAGTTATAAAATATTTTTGTGAAATCAATTTTTATACTTTGAAATATAGGTATTAATTTAAACAGTCAAACCTTTCAAAGTGTTCCTCCAGACATTTCCTGTGAAAAATTCGTGCACACTCATTGTTTCGACACCTTAAAAGCTCTCTTGTTTCGTCATCCTCAGAGGAATCTACGTTGTCCAATCGTTCTATGGATCCCATGCAAATACAACAATGACTGAACCTGTAGCGCAAACCACTACGGGCTATTTCCGCTTGTGCAAGCTTAGACAAAGCTGCGTTGCCCATGTTCATTTGAAACAAAGAGAATTGGAACCACAAAATTAGCAACCCACACAAATATATATTTTGCAAGGTGTACAAAGTAATATGTGCTTTAATATCTTTTTTCTTTCTGGAAGTATTTCTGGGCTGTGGATCATCCTATCTCTGATGAAAAGGAAAAAAAAACCTACGCAAATTTGTTTTTGGTGATGTTCGTCTTCATTCGTACTTTACTCGTCATGTTAAATACAAAAGCTAAGAAGGATGTTCTTTGTGTCAAGTTTCCGGCATATACCTACGCTTGTTAGGCTAACTCAGTTGGTGATATTATTCATATTGATATTTGATGGAAAGTGAAAAAAATAATTTTATGTAGAGTACTTTTTATTGCGTTTTATTGCTGCTGAGAATCTTACCCAACAGAATTTTTTTCGGGAAAATTTTACAAGTGAAAGGTGTGACGTGTTTAGAAAGATCAAACGTTCATCTTGAGTATGGGTTAGCATTCCACAAAAGATGAGAAGAGAAAAGCAAACTTCAAAAGTTCCAATGAAGTATACCGATATTTCTTTAAATGTGTATTGCTGTATGAATCCTTAATATTTTTAAATTGGGAAGTTCTTTTTTTAGAAGGCTTTGTTGCGAGTAGATTCAAAAATTAGCATACGTTTAGTGTGTGGTTATATTTCAATAAGTTTTATTTATTTACTTTTAAAGTGCATGGGTAAAAAATTAACAATGTACATATAAAGATACACGCTTGACAGCATTGGTAAGGTTTTTGTAAATAATTATATGCATAAAGTTTTATAGCCATATGTATGATTAGCTATACAATGAAATTTGCTTAAATATGAATAGTTTTTAATGAATATTTGTAATCTAATTTTAACAATTCCTTTTTGAACGACAAACATAAAAGTTATCCTTTTAGTCACAAGAATACGTCAGAACCTAACAATAAAACATTGTTAACAAGTCAACAATGTTATTTAACTTTTTAATGTTTTTTTTTTAAATTTAAATAAGTTAGTTAGTTAGTTAGTTAGCCTTGCGGTGCTTTAAATAACTTTTTGAAATTGATTTTAAAATAAGATCCTTCTTCCCCATCTCCTTTTCCACAGTACTGCCTATTCTCCATTAAATTCCTTAGCCGTTCTCTCATCACCTTCCCATTCCTCCAAAACAATTTAAATTCATCCAGATAAATTCCATCCATAAAGTTATTACCACAATTGGCCGGTTCCAAAAGAAAAGGTGGGTTAAAATGTAACCTATTTGTTGACTCAAGTCTCCACGCTCCATTTGACCTTTCAAATCCAATTTTCAACTCGTCCAAATTTTCAATCATTTCCACAATTCTTATAAATCCCAAACTCATTGACTCCTTTCTCCAACTATTTTGTTCGAGAGCGGCGGCGACTCCCAAAAGTTCGAAAATCACACTTCCTCCATTAACATGGTTAGGGAATCTCATGCTTTTGTACCAATGCTTTGCAAGTCTAGCAAGAGCATGAGCAAATGCATCCTGTTCCTTCATAAATTCCACCTGTCTCACAACAAGGGAACTACAATAGTATTGCCTATTAATTGGGTCAAGCTTCACTTTCTGTAGAACTTGTTGTGGGGTCAAGTCACTTGTGGCGGGAAGTAGGTCAACTTTCATTTCATTCAAAAATGAGAATTGTACCGAACCCTTGGTAACTTTAATTGACTTGTGATCAATTTCCAGTTCAGCACAACATTTAGATAAGGTCCAATTAAAAAATTGGAGCACATCAACAAATGGTGGTTTTCGGTTATTAATTTTCATCACAATATCAAAATCGGAACCTTGAAGATCAGTAGCTTTAGTCATACTACCGCCATAGTAAGTGGATTCAATAGAAAAGGTTTCATTTTGAACCGCCCATTCAAGTTTTTTTCGAACCTGTTTCGAACCATTACGGGGAAATATTTACTAAATATTTGTAAAAAAAACATTGAAAATTTAAATAATTATATTCGACAATTTAAAACTTACATTTTCACAAAGTCGAATCCCTTTGTCGTGATAATCTTGGAAGGCTCTTAGATTATCAGCAAATTGTCTAAATTGGGCGTCAACTTGACTTTCGAACTGGTTTGCAGATAATGATAGGAGTGAAATGTGAAAGGAATTTGAACTCGCCTTCATTTCCCCCTAAATAATTATAAATTGATTTAATATACTTTGAGTAGTGTTTTTTAATGATGAGGGAATGATCTATGTGTTTTCAGGTAAACCTCGTTAATCGATGTAACAACTGTGAGTAACAATGCAGTCTTACATACAAAGCAGTAAAATTGTACACCCATTTATTGCAAACATATTATCAATAAGAAGAAACGAAACACTAAGTTAATAAATAACTTAATAAATCTTCCCGGTAAATCTAACAATTCATATGTAAATGATTAAGATAATTTATATTTTCAATTTACGGATTTTATTTATTTTTAACAATTTTGACAAATGTTTTATGGACGAATATTTATACAACATTTTTCTCGTTAAAAAAATCATTTCTCCAAAAAAAAATTGTTTTAACAGTATCCAAACATTACAATTATTTAATCACAGTTAAGCAGTTGAGCTACTACGTAAATAACAGAAAAAATACATTACCGCCGAGGAGGTACTCTTGAAATAGTCAGTAAACTGGACAGTAAAATTTTTAGTCTAGGTTTTGGCGCAATTTGTGCAGAAATTTTTGTTCAGGCCATAACCTTCCGTTTATTCATCAGTTTACTAACGAGATAGAGTACTGTCTCGGCGTTTTTGGAGTAACCATGGCAACCTTAATTCGAATTTCCTCTTCACAACCCGGACAAGTTTTCACACCAACACTGTAGTTTAAAAGAAAGTCATATTTTTTCTTATAATTTTTTGTGTAATAATAAAATGTTATGCTTTTCAGATATACGAATTAAATTAAACAGTCAAACCTTCCAAAGTGCTCCTCCAGACATTTCTTGTGAAAAATTCGCGAGCACTCAATATTTCGACATCTTGATAACTCCCTTATTTCGTCTTCGTCAGAGGAATCTTGACCTCCTAATCGTTCTATAGATCCCATGCAGATACAACAATGAGTAAACCTGTAGCGCAAACCGCTAAGGGCTATTTCGGCTTTTGCAATCGAAGACAATGACGCAGTTTCCATGTTTGTTTTGCTACAAAGAGAATTGGAACCACCAAATTAGCAACCAACACACTAGGTATAATCTGTAAGGTGTAAAAAGTGCTTTGCTATCTTTTTTCTTTCTCGAAGTATTTCTGGAGTGTCGATCATGATATCTCTGATGAAAAGGAAAAAGAACTACGCAAATTTGTTTTTGGTGATGTTCGACTTCGTTCGTAGTTTACTCGTCGTGTTCAACACAAAAGCTAAGAAGGATGTTTTTTGTGTCATCTTTCCGGCATATAAATACTTACGGTTGTTAAGTCAACTCAGTATGTAATATAATATATTCATATTGATATTTTGATCAAAATTGAGAACAACATTTATTTTGAGTAAAGTTTGTTGTGTTGAAGCAGCAGCAATTCTCAGCTAATACAATTTCATTGTGGACATAATACAGGTGAAAGGAATTACATGTTTGTAAAGATGAAACGTTCATCGGTACGGGTTAGCAATTCACAAAAGATGAGAAAAGAAAAAAGTATACATCAAAAAAGTTTAACAAGTATGTCGTTATTTCTTTTTAGCTTGTATTACTATATGAATTCTGAAGTCTACATTTATATTTGTATGTTGCGACAAAGTTTTATTTAGTATAGTTATATTTCAACACTTATTTAGCATGGATAAAAAGTTCAACATAGTGTATACATATATAATTGATAAAATGACTATTTTATACACATATGTACCAAATGTAGTAGCAATCAATAAAAATAGCCATAAAAGGAAATGCATAGAGGTAAAGTTTTCATGATAAATATCGTTTAAATTTTTAAATTGGTATGAATTTCCCGCTGTTTCCTCCCTCAATAATACTCATTTCTGGTACGTATCGGCGTGAAATATCTTGTAATAGGGCAACATTAAATACTTATTCTACTTCCCTAATATTATTTTTAGCCAAATTTATTTGACCACGTATTGGCCACCTCTAACATACTCAACATATTAATTGTGTTAACTCAACCAATATTAAGCTTGCAAAACGAGAAAAACAGTTTGTTTGTTTGGAAAGGAAAACATTTTTGTTTTGATTTACCAATGGAAATTTTCGATTTAAGACAATTTATCATTTGCGTCATCCGTTCTGCATAAGCATATTTTGTTTTTATTTAAAAGTGGTATTAAGCAAATTAATAAATGTGGCATCGCCAAGAATCTATATTTAGTTACAAAGGTACTTATTTCAGACTTAATAGGAAATCCCTACTAAAAAGGTATCAGTTGAAAACATCCTCTAACTTTCAATTATTAGCCAAACAATATACTACAAGTCTATAAATTCCAACATTATATCCATTGACATAATTACAAATCTGGCACTTATTACATCGACTCGAATTATGATTTCCTATAATACATACATATTTGGTAAGTTTTCTGAAACTCCTGTTTGATGTTCACTGCTTTATTTAAAATTACGTATTTCAATTAATAATTACGGCACAATTCGACAAACATAATTAATAAAAAATAATTACCAGTTTTAATACCGGTAGTTTAAAGTTACACGCGCCATTTAAAATAATAGTTTTTATTTTTCCGTCCTCTTGCTGGTTGTTTTTACAGTCCTTGTCATAGTAGCACCAGTACACCGAAAGACCACATCCGATTTTTAAATAAATTTCACCAAAATCGAATAAAAAGTATTACATTTTTCAACTCCAGTTAAAAAAATGGATTCCTTAAGTTTCCAAAAATCTATAATGAACGCCCAGAATAAATTACCTGATTTCCTTGGTTTCCATTTAAAGGTAATAAATAGGTTACTAAAAAGTTTCAACCTGATTCTCCCCAGCAGTGTCCCAAATAAACTTCTCGATATTTCACCTCGATCACCAAAAATTATAGAAAACCTATAACTGGCCCAAATAACTAATCTATTCATTCGTTTAATTCAATTAGCATTTTTAATCCGAAACCTAAACTACAAAAATTCCTTCATTACTGGAGATACAGTTATCAGAGTATATTTCTTTGTAATGATGTCGTCCTCGTTTCAATTGGCTTGCTCGTTCCTACGAGAGAATTCTCTTCATTTTATTTACTTGTTTAACAACCTGTTCCAAAATCCCATCTGTAGAAAATCCCGTTACGTAAAATTTTTGTTTTATAATACCCCAATCGTATCCATACTAGTAATATTTCTATACACATTACTAGCCATTTTTTACAATATTGACCCAATTACAAGAGATATACCTTTTTCTAAATATTGGCCTTTAAAAATATTTATGACAATTTTTGAAATATGGAGTGCAACATTCGCATGCTTATTTGGCCCGTTTATATTTTACATAGGAATGTTTGGCAGTTATATATGTTTGTATGAAGTCACAAACGACCTGTATAAAACCACACGTTATAACCTTAAGAAAAATATGTGTACATCTACCCATCTAAAATTATCTGCTAACTATTATCGTGAGCTTCAGATTTATGCAATTCGAGTGAATATTTGTTTTCAAGAGCAATATGCACTGTATGTGAAGCCACTTTTTATAGTGTTTGGCATTGTAATTGGAACGGTTTTGATAGAAGAGAAGCTTAGAGCAAATACGTCAGCAGTGGGACTTATACTTGTGGGATATTGCTTGATAAATTCATATCTATTTATGGCTATTGGCTACTACTGTCCAGGGAAGGTTAATGCAGTGAGCAGAGAAATTCTGGATGTGTATCGTAACATGCTTGTAGCAATATGCGGTGGAAAAGAAAGCGTGAAGTGTAGGAGAGAGTGTAAGCGTATGATAAATGCAATGCGAAGTATACGAATTTACATTGGCACTGTAAACTTTTATGAAAAAACGACGGCACTAAATATTTTAGAGTTTTTGGTAACTCAAACAATGAACGTAATATTAGTGGTTTAATTAAGTATACACGAATAAGGATAGCAGAGAATTTCATTAAGTTTAGTATATTTACTGCTAATATCCACCTCTAATTGTTTCGCAATATGTTATGTTAATTTTACCTTAACTTAAGCCTATACCGTATCTAATATATTAAATGGCTATGGGCCTCCATATTTCGAACACACAAATAAGTTAAACAAGCTTAGCATTGCAAATAATACGCATATATACTTACCACTTTATAAGTATTGTTGAATATAGGCATATTGGGTCTGCCACGTCTCTGCATGATGCAAACAGGGAAGTTTATAACCAAAATAGACATTTAGGGAAATAACAATAAAATTAACAATATTATTGATATGATAATGAATATAATTATTTCACTGATTTAACCGAGCATTTAAAAAAAATGAATTCACTATTTAAGCCCTTCACCAAAATATATAATTAAAATATACACATATAGTTAAACCTTTTTCTATGTATTTTTTTATTTACTTTCTATTTTCTAAGTCATTAGAAGTGAAATCCAACTCTTCAAAATCAAAATCAACATTTTTACAGTAAAATAAATCAATTTATTATTCAGCTACCGCTGCTGCAGCTCAAAAATCTAATCTGAAGTTAAATCGTAATAGAAATAATGATGTTGATGTCACGACTAAAACTCTGTGTCTTGTTTCTAAAACGTTTAAACTTAACTTTTGTTTTTACAAATCGGAATCAACATAATATTCTGGTTAGAATTTTAGATCTACACTTTTTTAACAGCTTATTTACATGTGTAAAATTACAGAATAATATTATCATCGATTTATCCATTATGGACTTGTAGATTTAATTATTCCTGGTCCATTAAACATACCAATATACTTAGTCATCATCATAATTATTGTTATATGACGAACCTCGAATTATATAATCATCCTCGCTTTCACTCTCAGTATCTCTTTCACTCTCATCCTCACTTTCGCTTTCATCCTCACTTTCGTTCTCATCCTCACTTTCACAATACTCAAAAGTTTTAAACAGTTTCCCAAAACTGATCTTAAATCCACTGTCACCACCATTTCTACAGTACTTTCGTCTTTCCATTAAATCCCACAACCGGTCACTCATCTCCGCTCCATTCCTGATGAAGAATGTACCCTTTTCACGATTAAGCCCATCCGTTAAATCATTATTAGGATTGGTCGGTTCCATAATATACGGTGTCCTCAATTCCGATCTAACGTTTCTTGCAATTCGCCACGCTCCATATGACCCACTTGACCGTTCCAAGTCAATCCCAATTTCATTTAAGTCCTCCACCATTTCCACAATTCTTGAAAATCCCAAGCTCATCGACTCCTTTCCTGAACCCTTTTGTTCGAGAGCGGCGACCACCGCAATTAGTTCGAAAATCATGCTTCCCCCACTAACATAATAAGGGCACTCCATGCTTTTATACCAATGCTTAGCCAATCGAGCAAGGGCTTTAGAAAATGAGCTCTGCTCCTTCATAAATTCCACCTGTTTTTCAACAAGGCCACTACTGTAGTATCGCTTATTCCTTGGGTCAAGCTCCATCTTCTCCAGAATCTCTTCGAATTCTAACTGAGCGCTGGCCGGAAGAAGGTCAACTTTCATGCCATTATCAAATGTAAACTGAACAGAATAATGGGTCGTTCGAATAGATTCTCGAACAATGTCCAAATCTTCCGAATATTTTGTCAAGGTCTCTTTAAAGAACCGAAGTACATAATTAAATGGTGGATATTCACTATTAATTTTCATCACAATGTCAAAGTCGGAGTCTTCCAGGTCAGTGGACTTGGCCATGCTGCCACCTGGATGGGTAGACGCAATCGAAAAATATTTGTCTCGAACAGCCTGTTCAAGATATTTTCGAACCTGAGAAGAAATAATCCCAAATAAAAAGCTATTGAAAAATTAAATTAAATTAAATTTTAATTTTTTTAACTTACATTTTCACAAAGTCGAATTCCTGTGTTGTGATAACGTTGGGACGATTTAAGCTTATCAGCATATGACCTAAGCTTTGCGTCAAGTTCCCTTACAAATTGAGCCTTGGGTATGGACATGAGCCATGCTTGGAAAGAATTTGAATTTGACATTTTTTGTCTTTTTTTAAATATTTTTTTTTACCAAAATGAACCAGTACCAGTACACCAACCACTGAGAACGCAATTACACACAAAAGTAAAAATAAAAACGTTTTTATTCGACAAAAAACGAAGTCAGTTGGTCATCATCATCATGATTATGATAATAACCTTGACTTCTTTGGCTTGGCAACCACACTGCAATTGCATTGCACTGCTTTGCTGTTTTTTTTAGCAAAAAAAACACTCTGAAACAAGCTTTGCTACAACATTTACATGCTTTTATATAGGGTTTTAACATTTACACGCATTAAATATTTCTCATTTAGCCCCATTCTCTCGCGCCACTTAAAATTCCCTACCAACTTTTTGTTTTGTTTGTCTCAGAGAGAAATCCAATCCATCAGTCAATTTTTTTTGCAATGCACTGCCAAATAACTTTTCTCATTTAATAATAACTAGTAATTGATTTTAATTGAGATTAAAAGTTAACTACAACTTTAAGTAGTGTAATGACTTGTAATTAATATACTGCAAGTATTTAATTTAATTTTAATACTTGATCTCTACCTTCTTTGTGTTCTTACCAAATACCATGATGAACTTGGAACTTCTGGGTATTTTATCATCTTTAAAACTAATTACCAGTTAACAAAACATCTTTAAGTAAAGTAATTAACTTTTATTACATTTATCTTTTAATTTTTTACACAGAATCGTTCTGTCAAAACTACCCGGAAGAATCCGACGGCACCCTCGACTGCATTTCCCAAGCTATTTGCTCCTCCTTCAACAAACTCGGCACCCTCCTCGCCGTTGGCTGTAACGACGGTCGCCTCGTCATCTGGGATTTTCTCACCCGCGGCATCGCCAAAGTCATCACCTGCCACTCTCACCCCATCTGCTCGATATCCTGGTCCCGCAATGGTCACAAGATCCTCACTTCCTCCACCGACAACACCTGCACAATCTTCGACGTGATCTCCGGAGACATTGAAAACCGCTACCGATTCCCCTCCCCCATCCTCAAAATCCAATTCCACCCCCGCAACTCATCCTACTTCCTCGTCTGCCCCCTCCGTCACGCCGCCCTTCTCCTCCATCTATCCGGCACCCATGTCCCCATCCCCTTATCCGGGGAGTCTACAGATGAGGTCAACATTGTCGCCTCATTTGACCGCCGAGGGGAATACATTTACACGGGAAACTCCAAAGGAATAATAAACGCTTTTCTTGTGTCGCTATCCAGTACTGGAGGATCCGAGGTAACATTGAAGGCCAGCTTCAGAATTGGTCAGGCAGCAACCACAGCTGTTAAACAAATAGAATTTGCGAGAAGAGGAAACTGCTTTTTGTTAAATTCGGCGGATAGGATTATTCGTGTTTATAATTGCGAGGAAGTTTTGGAGGCGGGAATTATAAAAGATGGAGGGGAGGTGGATGGTCCGGAGCCGGTGCAGAAATTACAGGATTTGGTCAACAAGACAATGTGGAAAAAATGCTGTTTTTCGGGGGATGGGGAATATATTTGTGCGGGGAGTGCAAGGCAACATGCTTTATACATTTGGGAGAAGGTGGTGGGAAATTTGGTGAAAATTTTGCAGGGGACCAAAGGGGAACTTCTGTTGGATGTGGTGTGGCACCCAATGAGGCCCATTGTGGCAAGTATTAGTAGTGGGGTTGTGAGCGTTTGGGCGCAG
Organism: Entomobrya nivalis; assembly: GCA_034695485.1. NCBI lineage: Eukaryota > Metazoa > Arthropoda > Collembola > Entomobryomorpha > Entomobryidae > Entomobrya > Entomobrya nivalis. Next base: position 32,587 of record JAQFZH010000126.1, on the reverse strand, counting down.
AACCAGGTGGAGAATTGGAGTGCATTTGCGCCGGATTTTAAGGAGCTGGATGAGAATGTTGAGTATGAGGAGAGGGAGAGTGAGTTTGATGAGGAGGATGAGGATAAGATGAAATGCGAGGGGGGAGAAGGAGGGGATGGGAGGTGGGGGGATATGGGGGAGGGGGAGAAGGTGGATGTGGTTGGGGTGGATAGGATAGAGGCTTGGTGTAGTAGTGATGAGGAGGGGGAGGGAGATGGAGGGGGTGAGGAGGCTTTTTTAATGTTTTTACCGACGGCACCGGAAATTGTGGAGGATTATGAGGAGGCGGTGGTGATGATGGAGAAGGGGGGAGGGGTAGGAGGGGATGAGGAGAGGGAGGAAGGGAAGGAGAAAAGGAAGAGGCCGAAGACTTGTGAGATTAGTTTGCCAAATGCGCCGAAAGATGGTAATTTAAATTTAAAAAAATTGTAGTTGAAATTTAATTTTTAATTGTAATTTATTTTTAATTGGTGGTTTATTTATAATTTTTTAGAGGTGCATCCACTGCTGAGTAATAATAATAAGAGTAAGGATAAGCCGGGGGGTGGAGGAAATGGAGGAGGTGGAGGGGGAAATGGACAGTGTAGAAAATCAGGTGGGGGAGGAGGTGGAGGAGGGGGTCATTCGTCGTCAACGTCGGGTGGTGGTTCATCTTCCTCTAGTTCACATTATCATAATAGACATAAAAGTGGGGGTGGGGGAGGAGGAGGAGGTGGGGGGTCCGGATTTGATCACAAGAAAAGGGATAGGATTAAATGAAGAAAAAAAAAGTAAAATAGTTTACTGGTTAAATATTATTTAAGGAATGTGTTTTTAATGGTTTAGAAGGAAACTTGATTAAATTTATTTAAGTGTTGATTTTATAGTTGAGACGTTACGTGTACAGTGTACAGGTGTGTTATGTAAATTTGTAAAAAAGGAGATTTGATCATATGTTTTTTAAAGTTAGTTCTGTACATTAAATATTTACTTAAAAATAATATAAGAGCTGTAATATTTATAATTATGGTAGATATAGCGAATTTTTAAGTAAAGGTTAGTCTGCAGCTAAATCAACATTGGAACAGGATGCAGTTTTTTATGCAAATAAACTGTTGTAGTATAAATATTAGTTTTTGACGTAAGTAAAAGTAGAAGTTTGACGTTGAGATAATTACGAGTCCGTCAGATAATTGTTTGTTGCGAAATTTAATCAATCTAAACATATAATTCATTTTCAATTTTTTACCAAGCATTTTATGTATAAATGACTTATTTTTTAAATTATCCATAAAAATTTCAATATTAAATTGTTGTAATGAAAACCTTTCTACGTCAATTAAAATTAAAATACCTTTAAAAAAAAACTTTGATCAGATTATATTTTTTTTAAATAAATAAATTAGAATTGATTGACTAAAAACCTTTAAAATTTTATCCAATGTCCCATCATGCTATTTATATAAAAAAAGGTTTTTTCAATCAATCAATCAATTTATTTCAGCCTCACAACTCATCTGTTAAAATATTTATTTAATAACCTAGGTAATGATGCTTCTTTATCCTTAATCAAATAGTAGTTACTTAATTAACAATTAACCTTCAGACATATATTAAATATTAACTCAGCTGTACTTATAAAACGGTTATATAATTTTAAACGTATTCTTGCTCTTTTAATTTCATAAAAAATTCCAGTCTCCAATCAAAAATGTCAATCAAAGTTAATTTTAAACTTGACTTGTTTCACTAAAAAATTTCGTATAAATTGGCCTTCAAAAATTAACCACTTCATCAGTTTCAACTTATCTTCAATTCCAACCACTTTAAAAAATTTACCCAGAAAAAAAAATTGTCAAAAAATGGCAAGATTCACTCCCCTTCTCCTCGCCACTTTGGTCATCCTTGGGATCACCATGTCATCTGTATCCTGTGCAGGTCGTGCCCAAGGTCAACGAGCAGTTCGCCCTGGAGATAATAGCCGTAAAAATATAATTAATTATAAATTATCATTTTTTTAATAAAAAATACTAAACTTGTTCAATGTTTGTCAATTTTTGTAATTTTAAATAGGTTTCTTTTGGCTGAGACCTGGTGCTATGCCATGGATCCCAATTAACCTTCCAAAGCCAGCCCCTGCACCAGCCCCTGCTCCTGCCCCTGCAGCTGATAAGAAGCCTGAGGAGGAGAAGAAGCCTGAAGAAGAGAAAAAGCCCGAAGAGGAGAAGAAACCTGAAGAGGAAAAGAAAGAAGGAGAATAAATAGTCGTCGTCGGATAAAAAAAACAATTAGCTTACTTGACCCTCTTTTAAGTAACCTACCTCAATTGAAATTGATTTCTGAATTATTTTTCGTCCATTAATATTACCAAAAATTAACTTTGTAAATTTTACTTTAAAAAATGCAAAGGAATGTATTATTCAATGAAATAAAAAATACGATCTATACATCAACCAGTTGTAGTAAAAAAAAAGTACTACTGTATTTTGTTTAGTTTTTGCCATTTAATTTTTTTTAAGATTAATTTTAATGGAACAAAATCGAACGTTTATTTCCATGACCTGGAAACAAAATTGTTTTCCAAAATGGCAAAATTATCTTCCATTCAAGTCATACTTTATAATCATAATTGAAAATCAATATTTTTCAAAATTAATTATGATTAGAGGTCAATTTAATGTCAATTATCACATCATGATCATTCATGTGAGATAACATCATTACTCATCTAAATCATCAAACAATTATGACTCATGAATGCTTTGCAAGTACGCCTTCATCTCTTCAAAATCCACTTCTGTCTGAAAGACAATAGCAGCAGCATAGCAGAGATGCATCATCATCGGCTCGGCATTTGGTTTTTGGTAGTCAAGTGTATTGGAACGAACAGATGACTATAAAAAGTATTTTCTTGATCACTTGATATTTTTTTTCAAATTGCATTTAATTATTAATTAAGTTAACATTTAAAATGACTAGTGTGGAATCCTTACCCTGTGACGACCATGGAAGAGGGGACGTTGAAGTTCAAAATGATTTGGAGGAACCCGAAAAATTACAAGAGGATGAGTCTGAGTCAGCTGATTTGTTCAACAGGCTACCACCTGAGGTACATTTAAAAAATAAATAATACTTTAATTAACACACAAATTATACTTTACTCATTTAAAACAAATGTACTACATTTATTTGTTTAGATGGTCACCTCAATTTTGGAACATTTGGAGAAATCCGCCCCATTATCCCTGCTATCTTGTCGACTGACTTGTCATCGATTTCGGGATCTTGTTGACGACCTCCTTGAAAAACAGCAGGGCTCCTTATGGGACTGGTCCAAGTATTACGGTGAAGCCAAGCCATTTATCCAGCCAGGCCCTTTGAAGAGGCACTTACCTGTTGATAAGATCTTCTCCAAGTCAGCTGATATTACAAGTTTTCTAAAGGACATGGAGGGCCATTTGGATGATAACCCGTTTCCTAATAGAGGCATTTATTTAAGAAGAGTCAAGTCGAATCCTCCAGAGGAAGCCAGTGATCCTGATAACCCTGAAGATAACCTTGACACTGGAACTCCTCAACAAAATAAATTCGGTTTTCTTGGAGGCCTAGGCTTGAATGATAACCAAGAGGAAAATGAAGCTTATTTATTGTCCCTTCAAAAAATCAATCTTCTTCTCACCCCGTTTGGAAGTCACCTAACATCTTTAATTTTTGAGAGCGGGGTTACCGCCGATCTCAAATCACTGGAAGACCTTCGGGATATCTTGGAGAGGACACCTAATCTTCAATATTTAATGTTGAAGGGCATTCGTATTCATAAGCAAAAAGAAGTGGCAAACTCCTCCGAGCACCTGCAGAGCACCTTCAAGGACCTTCCCCAGCTTCCAAACCTGAAGTCTTTGAAAGTGATACGCTGCCATGGGATCCTGGAGTCCCTAGTTTACGCTTATCATAATCAGCTGGAAACTTTTCAAGTGATAAATACCCGGGACAATTATTTTCCCCATTTAACAAAATTACTGGAGCAGCAGCGGTCAAATACCGGGGGAGGCGGCGATGGTAAATGTGACAAGCGAGGGGGCCTCATTTTTGGAAAGCTTAGGGAACTGAAAATGGGAGAATTCGGAAGATGTAAGGAACTCGACCACTTTGTGGACTTCATTAAAGGGGTTGGGATCGAGGAGGAAGGGGGTGGCGTCAAGCTATTCCCAAAGTTGGACCACTTATCAATCCAGTACAACATTTGTGATAACTTTGGTGATAAGCCAGTGACAAGGTTATTCGGACCACTGGAGTATTTACCGAGGCTGAAGGAGTTTAATGTGGGGATCTGTGAGAATACAGGGTTTAAAATTGGGGAGGACGAGATAAATGGTAGATTTAATTTTGGAGGTGGGGGCGGGGGCAAATTGGTTACAAGGTTATCCGTACCTGTGCAGTTGATAAGATATCCAGTTCTGGTGGAAAGGCTGGTTCGAGAAATGCCGGCAGTGGAAGTATTGAGATTTTTGAGAAATGATGAGGACGTCGGAGAAAGGGAAGAGTTTTCGGAGAAAATGGAACAGGTGCTTGATGGGATATTAAAGGGGTTTACGGGTTTAAATAAGGTGGAAATTGTGGATGTGATTGGGGATCGGGAAAATAAAGTTTGTCGGGTTATTCGCAAAATAAATTGCGGGAAAACCGTTTAAAGTATTAATATTCAAAATTATATCAAGTTAAAGAAAAATGTAAATAAAATTGATAATTTTGAGTAAAGATTGAGACATCATGCATCATCAGTTTATTTATATGCTTGTCCATATATGACATGGTTACCTTAATGTTCTTTTTCGTTTAAAAAAATTGCTAACACAGTTTGTATTCATGATTTACCATTAATGGGACTGTACAAGTACATATTTTGATTGTGACTCATATTTATGATAAGATATCTTTTAAATGTAAACATGAACTGAAGATAAGGTTGACTAAATAAAATCCTGACCTGATTTTTCTCGTTTATGTTACCTGACTGACGCAACACTATAAGTATTAAATTCGCATGCGTTCAAAAAACCTAATTATCAATCAATTTAATTAATTTGTGAAAATAATATCAAGTTTTTTTAACCCAAACTTATTTGTCAAACGAAATAAAAAAGGTAGTAATTATCTTCATTTGGTCAATGGGTCAATTCATTTTGTTATCTTTCTTCTGGTCATCTTTTACTTTAAAATTTACAATTTTTTTTTAAATCAAAGTAGTTTGGTCATCATGGGTTCACAAATCTATTCGGAAATTGCCCAAGTGGTAACCAAAGGGAAAGTTAGAAGGATCGTTGAAATGCTTGACCCCAGAAAAAGGATTCAAATATGGTAAGTCTTAGTGGGAGTCTAAAACCATATTACTTACAGCTTATTTTAGTAGCTTCGAATGAATTTTATATTTTTTTTTTAATCCGTTTTAAATATTAAATTAATAATTTAATATTGATCTTAACAGTGAAACCGACAAACAAGAGGATCCGTGCAAAAGTATAGGAAAACTTGGAACGAAGTACGATATCGTCAAAGAAAAGATTAAGGAAATGATTATTAGATGTAATAAAAAGAAAGAAGCAGTTACCGTTTTTGTTGAAAATCTCTTAGGGTAAGTTAAAGTTACATGATGTTTCCGAAGAAGCTTGTAAAAGTTTCAGAAGTCACAATATTTAGCTATAAAAACCCTGCACGCACGTATGCAGTAATGTAGCAAGCGTAAGAGCAGTTGCCAATGCCATTGAGTCTTAAAATGGGTCATCTGTGAGTACGCCAGAGCTAAAGTTAATTAGGGCCATATTTGGGGTCAATTGAGACCATGTCTGGGGTCAATTGAGACCATGTCTGGGGTTCATTGGGGTCATGTCTGGGGTCCATTGGGTTCATGTCTGGGGTCCATTGGGGTCATGTCTGGTGTCCATTTAGGGCCATCACTGGGGTTCTTTGGGGTCCTTTATGGTCACGTCTGGGGTCCATTAGGGTCATGACTGGGGTCCATTAGGGTCATGACTGGGGTCCATTGTGGTCACGTCTGGGATCAATTGGAGTCATGTCTGGAGTCCACTGGGTTAAAGTCCGGGAATCCTTGGAGTTATGTCATTGGTCCATTTAGGCTACGACTGGGGACCATAAGTAACACTTTTGACAAGCTTCTAGACCTGAACTTTTGACCCCGTTGACCATTTTGGGCCAAATTTTGTAGCTCGAAATGGCCTTTAGTACCACTGTTCTGTTTTGTGTAAATCAGTCATTACTTTCTCGAATGAATTATAAAGTGGCAAACTTTAATTCCAATTTTTGACCGACCATATGCTTGGGGTTTGACCACTGGTGACTGAAAATGGTTGAGTTTCTTGCCCTTTACCACACTGACCACCTTGCCAAATTTGAGCCGAATCCATATAATAATCCCACTATTGAATATACATGTATATATATATGTGATTTATAGGCTGAGTGACGTGTTTGCGTTTGCAAGCAATGATGACGCTTTTTTGGACTTTGAGCTTGCAGAGAAACAAGAGTTTGTAGGTGATGTTGTTAAACAGTAAGTTTACTATATAATCGAGAAATATTAAATATATAACTCATTCGTTATTTTCATTGCCACTCAAAAATATCTGTATATTCTTAGATTAATTGTGGGGAATCACATGGACAACTTAGTTGAACAGGGTACGATTTTAATTAAGGTTTTGTACAATAGTTGATAATATAGTTTGGTGCTACCAAGAATTAATATAATACTTTGTTTAGATCACGCGTCTCAAAGGTCTTTTCTCGCACAAACTCTGGATGAACTACTAGCGGATACATTCGATGACGGGTTATCTGATGCCATCCAAGATGAAAGTGGAGACTTGTCTATAGTAAAAAAAAAATATACGTAAGCTTGCTATCGTAAATGTTAACGATAGATAAATGCACTGATATTTTATAAAATTTAGACATCTCACTCTCGAACACAAGAAAACGATGGATAGCTATGCTAAAAAAATACATCTTTGTACCTTGTAATATTTGATAAAATGCAATAGTTTTCTGAAAATTCTAAAATTTCAGGCATTCGACTCTGAAAAGTGTGCAAATCTGGACTTGGCTTGGGTAAAGAAATAGATCTGCTAAATCAATAACATTCGTTTACTACATAACCGATACACTGGTATTTTAAAATTCTAGATATTCGACTCTCAAACTCATGAAAATAAGTCGTGGGAGATGGTAAATTACATCATTTTATCCCGTTATATGCAATCTAATGTAAACGTTCTTTAAAAAAATTGAATTCTGAAATTTCAGGCATTCGACTTTGAAAACTGTGAAACTCTGGACTTGACTTGGGTAAATAAATGCATATGTTAACAACCAACAACAATCGTGTACTACATTAACTATATGTAAATACATTGGAATTTAAAACTTCTAGATATTTGACTCTCATAATGATGAGACCCAGTACTCAGCAACAGTAAATAAATAAATATACTTATTTCCCAACACCTGTATGTGAATATTTACATTACTAATACCTAATAGCGTTGGCATTTATAAAATTTCAGACACTTTTCTCTCAAAATGATCAAAATGGGGAACAGGCTTTGGTAAATTACACAATTTCCTATTACCTGAATTAGTAAACCAATGAAGAAAACATATATGCAAATATTAGTTTACCTTTTTATTCCAGCTAAATGACGACACACATGACCTTATAGTGACCGAAAATCCGAAGCTCTCCATAATAGTCCATGTTGATGGTAAACCTATCGGAAAAATATATCTTCATGGCGACCAAGTAAAACTTGAAAGCCCCACCAAATCATTTTTGGCAAAGGAAAGCAGTTCATCAATTGTTCCTATTCCCATAACCTCCGAAATTCGAAAAACCATTCGAATGTTTACCTTTGAAAACTTTGACGCCGATATGCAAAACTTTGGTACAATATCCCTGTGCGGGAAAATATTCAAACTTTACCAACTATTCGTTGACCAAAATGAACCGATTTCCATACAAACGTTTAAGGAAGATACGGTCGAGTCTGTACTCAAGCGAATTGACAGAGTTCACTCAACCCCTGAAAGAAAAGTCATTGGCTTATTCGCAGACCATAAATTACTGAAACTTGGTTTAAATATATGGCAAGCAATTAGTAAAAACGACAAGCTGATTCTATCTTTTGGGAAAACTGTCAATAATAATTACTCCGAAGAACCAAAAAGCATTTATTTACAAGCTTGTGACACCACGCAAATTTGTGTTGACATTTTGGACGAAGAATATTCGGACAGCTTTATAAATCGAATAACTACCATACTTGAAGCTGACTACTTCCCAGTAAATTTTAACTACCGTTCCAGGCGCATTGAAAAAGGGAATCTTATGTCAGACTACAAAGTAGACGAAGAAGATATAATTCATTTCTCTGTACCAAGTGTGGGTGGAAATGGGAAACTATTTCTTTCGATTGACCTCTCAAATGTGTCTGTAACGACAGGTGTGGGAACACACGCAGAGTATGGATACACGTACGGCTTAAATGCGATTGGAAACTGTAGAAACGAAAGTTGTCCCTCACAAGGAGAAATCGTGTATTATCACTTGGGTTATCCGGAAATGGAAATTATGGATGCGAAAAGTAGTGGGTATCAATGCCCCCGATGTTTTGAGCAGGATATTAATGTGCATACATTTCTAATGGCGGCAGGAAGAGCAAAGTTTGTATTTCGAAAGATTGGTGTGAAGAAGGACGAAGTAATGTTTTTGGAGTCACCGTCAGCCGACCACACACACTATTCGAAATTTAATGTTAACAATTACATGGATAGAGGCACAAGTGTGGAATACGATTTTGTACGAATTTACACTATTAAATTTGACTACTCGTTTAACCAATGTCAGGGGTGTGACAGAGCGATTCATTTATCAGAACAAGAAGTTATGGAATGCGGAAGAGCCTTTCACAAAAAATGTTTAAAGGAAACAAAGGGGAAATGCCCAACATGCGAGCTGCCGGAAATGAGCTTGGCAGAAGTACAGTCAAAAGTGACCGGAAATCGAGATGGTTCTTCGGCGGTTAACTTAAAAATTTCCAATAATATATATCGTGATTGTAAGATCACTTACACAGATAAGGAGAATATTAAGCAGGGATCGTTGAACGACTTTGTAAAATGGATGAACAGGAATCCAACTGTGTCGAAACGACATTTTTCAGAAATGTTAGACCTGCAGCAGAGCTTTGTGAGCCAAAACTTGGATAAGTTGATACAAGTAACAAGGGTAAACACAAGTCTGTTGGCGGTCTTAGTGTCACGGGGTGTTTTACACCGTAATGATGAATCAATCTTGGTAAATTTACTACTAAACATTCATATGACATTATGTTATTTGTTATATTTTTTATTAAACTTTTATCTTTCTTTTAACAGATTAGTATTGGATCGGAATATGAAAGAGCACAGAAAACGTATAACATTATGTCTCAACAAATAGATGGGTTAAAGGTGATGTACGAGGCGTGTAATTCAACAAACCAATCTGGTGCAGCTGCTGTTCTGACAAATTTTATTTTAAAGGTTAAAACCAAGTTTAAGAGATTGATAGGCAAACGAAAACAAAAAGAGCGTCTTACTTATTCGTAATTATGTTATATTAATACCATCAAAAATTAGTTAATTCATAATTGATTAGGTCATAATTTTAGTAAAAATAAAAGAAAACATATTCTTAATTTAAAAGTCTTAATATTTATATATAACGCGTTGGTAATATTAACAATAAGGCAATTTTATAATAAGCTGTCTTTATATTCCACCTGTCTTTTTGTATGTTCAACATTTGTTTACAGTTTACTGTTAACCATGACAAGTAAGGTATGCTGAATTTTTTGTCAAAATAACAAGTGGACACATCCATATTTAATGCATTTTAATGTTGAATATTACAAAACCATATTACTTGTAAAAAAATTCATTTTAGTTTAGAGGCAAATAATAAAATAGCGAACAAATGTCACACAATATTGAACTTGTCAAAAGTCACTATTTGTTTTGATCACTTCTTATATATATTTTATATTAGTCTATATGCGCTTATCATATGGTTAAATATGTTTACATATTTTGTAAAAATTAAATAATATTATGTAAAGTAGTAAGAGTGTGGAGTTACATTTCAGTAAAATCATTATTTTTGGGTCTTTCTATTTGCGATGTAAACAAAAAGTTTCAACAGGACTAACACCTACTTCATGTACAAATAGGTTAGGGTAAATACATACACCAGTTATGGAAAAACACTAATGTACATACAGCTTTGCTACAAATTTGTTAACCAAGATATACCGTTTAAAAGATACCAAGCTGCGATTTTTTTGACTTGTCGAATAATATTGAACAAGTGGCCCAACCTATTCCGGATTATTATGAAACACTTCATAACATATTATAATGTCTATTAAATTTCGCACTCTAAATTTTAAGAAGCTTAAGAAAACGTTCTAAATAATATGTTTCTAGGCATACTAAACACTTATATGCTAGTCAGGTTTTAAATATTTTACGAATTTTGCTTTTAACAAGGAAACTTTCATGGCACAATCAATAAATTAACTATTTACTTATATACATGACAGGCCTTACCAAGTTGGACAGAAACATAATATTTCATCTTCATCAAAACAAGAAACCCGTAAGAGGATGTACTACTTTGAGTTATGCTTCTAGCGCGTTATTTAAATATTTAAAATATCCCAAAGTATTGAACGCTTGCCTTATTAATGTTATCTAATCTGAATTATCAACATGTTGTCTTTGCGTCACTTAAAGTCCGTCATATTTATAATTTACTTGAAACGCAGATACCAATTATTCATATGATTATACATTTGCATGTATTGCATGCTTGTTGTGGAAAACGACACAACCAAACGACTTGATTGCGTATAAAGTTGAATCCATCTCCGTATTTTGTAAAATAGCAAGCAGAAAACAACACAGTTCAACATCGAGTCAATAGATACGCATAAAAATCTATAGCTTTGCTTAGCATATAATATAGTTCAACTTTGAACATAACTTTTGTCTTAAATTTACGGAAAAATGCTACTTCAACACCAAAAGTATTTTGGGATTTGGTGCACCCTTTTAGAAAAAGTTGCATTGTTACCCTGGCAATGGAATAGTGCTCAATTACACTTGACTTTTAAAGTAGACAAAGTAAATTGGTCACGAATTTGTACACGCTCCCATTTAGCATACATATTCATCATTCTTTTTCAGGGGAGTTTGAGCTATACCTTCACTGTTGAGAAAATACCTAAAAATAAGTTGACGTTTTTAGATGTATTTTTATACGGACTGAGTTTATTGAGTTTGATACCAACTCATCTACAATTACGAGCTATTGCTAATCATAGCAATTTACTTTGTCTTTATACCAATTCTGTTATCAGGTTCTCCAAATTACCAAAATATAAAGTTAAGCAGAAAGAGAAAGCAAAATTTAATATGATAGAAGTGCTCTGTCTGTTTGAGGCATACGTAATATTACCAACTGTTCTTATTTATCCGTTCATATTTATTTATAAGCTTCATTGGTGTTCACCATGTAAACTATCCTTAGCCGGATACTTTTTATTGTTTGAGTGTAGCTTAGAAAAAAGTTACGAAATAAGTTTATTACTAACTTTTATGGGACACTTTGTTAAATTAATAGTTTTTTGTGTAAATTATATAGCTTTAACGATTAGTACGATATGTTGTGGTTTTACAATGGCTGTAATTGAAATTCTTTTCATTTTGAACTTCTGGACATTTTTACGTGAATTTAAGGAAAAGGAAAAAGAAGAACGTTTGCAAAGAACTTTAGATGAAGATACCCATTTAGCATATAGAAAGATTCAAATATTGAATATTTTGTTTAATGAGTTTACTCAGTTTACTGTAACACCAGCATTTTTGGTTGGTGCTATTGTTGTTGTATCAATGTCAACCGTTGGAGTAGTTTTAGTACCTTGGGATATATTACACTTGTCTTGGTGCGTTATTTTAGGGATTTTGCTTGTTAATGGGGTTTTTGCTATTGTTATAGTTTTTGGGAATATGGCTCAGGTGTTTGCTAGTTCGAAAAAAATGATAGACATTTCTAAATCCAGAACAAGAGTATTGTTTGAATCGAAATTGTATCGGACAATGGATATCAAGTGGAGACATAAATTTTACTTGTCATGTAGCCCAATTAAATTTAAATTTGGTCAATTGAACTTTATTGATAGACTTACTCCTTTAAGCTGTATTTTGTTTGCAAATAGAGTTTCAATACAGTTGCTGTTATTATTTAAGAGAATGGCATGATAAATTTGAGTTTAAATGATGTTTTATAATTCTTATGATTTAACGTTTGATTACCATGTGCTAAGATTAAAATTTCTGTGAAAACCATTGTGTGTTTCTTGGTCCGAAACAAGTAAAATAACGTCAATAAATTTTCAAACTGATTTTTTTGCATATTTAAATTTAAATATAATGTTTGACATAACATTTTTGAGGCTCAAGCACACTACATTTCATACTACATATGTTTCACATGTTTTTTTATTATTACATAATATTTTAACAATATTTAAAGGAAGAACGGGTCGCTATAAGGTTTGACATATCAAGGCAAAAATGTTTGCACTAAAGTCCCAAATGATGAGTTGAATAATAAAGAAGTGTATGGTGTTCTACGTCATTTACCTAACTTGAATACGAAGCTAAATAAAGTTTTGAAGAACACACATATATTGGTGGGCTTGCCGGCCACCTGCGAAATTTCCATTTTATTCGTCTCAACATTTCCATGAATGCTGGTCGTTACGCAATTATCATCTTTACTCATTATTTATTTATTCATCCATATGGCATTTCATCGCAATTTATTCAAATCGAAACTGGAAACCAACCAGCAAAAAGGACTCACTACAAATTGTTACTACGGTCATTTCAAGATTGTGACATGTAGCATCATAACGTCTCGCAAATGTGAAATGTCAATATAAATCAATATTTCATGGGAAGACACGTTATTATAACGTTTGCGAACCTTCAATATGTCCTTTTGCGTGTTAGGGTTTCGTATTCTATAACACGTGCAAATAATTACTATTTTACGACAATTAAATTACTATACCAGTATATTAATAAAATTTCAGAGAAACGAAACACCCGTCACGCCACAACTCTTAAAACTTCTAACTAGTTGGATTTTTCTATGCGTGTAGAATGGATTTTATAACTGGATGAAAAATACGAAGAGCTTAAAATTAAAACCAATTTATAGCTAGATCCCATTACTGTCAATCATAATTTCAAATACGTTACACAATACATTTTTTACAAATTAAAGTATGTTACTTGAAGATAAACAGTATTTTGGTATATGGTGCAAAATATTCGAAAAATTTGGTTTATTGCCCTTGTACTGGAGCAAAACTAATTTACATTTAATAAATAAAGAAGATAAAGTTCATCGGTCACGTTTGTACATAAGTTTTCATATAACATTTATTTTTATTATTATATTTCAAGGTGTTTTATGTTATATTTTCCGTGGAAAGCAAATGTCGAAAAGTAAGTTAACATTTTGGGACGTATTTCTTTACGGAGTAAATTTAATGAATTTGATACCAACTCATCTGCTGTTACGAGCTATGACTAATCATAGTAATTTACTTTGTCTTTATACCAACGCTGTTACCTTATTTTCAAAACAGCTCAAACACAAAAATAAGTTGAAGAAGTGCAACAAATTGATACAAACTCTTTGTCTTATTGAAGCATACGCAATACTACCAAGTGTTATAGTATATCCAATAATAATTGTATTTGGACTGCATGGGGTTTCCCCATGTAAGCCATCATTAGCCGGATATTTTCTTTTGTTGGAATGTAATTTGGAAACTAATTATCAACTAAGTTTACCACTGATATGTTTAGAATATTTTGTAAAGTTTATAGTCTTTTGTGTAAATTATCTAGCCTTAGCAATTAGTACTCTATGTTGTGGTTTTACTATTGCCATTATTGAAATTCTCCTTATTTTGAACTTTTGGACATTTTTACGTGACTTTGAAGAAAATGTGAAGGAAGAATATCTGAAAGGAGTTTTAGACGAACAAACTCATTTGAAATTTAGAAATATTCAAATTTTTAATACTTTATTTAATGAAATCACTCAATTTGTAATAACACCTACAGTTCTAGTAGGTGGTATAGTCGTGGTATCAATGTCAACTGTAGGAGTAGTTTGTGTTCCATGGAATAGTTTGCATATTGGTTGGTGTATGACATTAACAATTTTACTTATCAATGGCATTTTTGCTCTTGCGATAGTTGTTGGGAATATGGCCCAGATTTATGCTAAATCGAGAAGTCTTATAAACAGTGCAAGATGCAGAACAAGAGTAAAATATTTTATGGGGAAAACATGCCACAAAACGAATATCAAGTGGAAAGAGAAATTTTACCGATCTTGCAAACCAATCAAGTTTAAATTTGGTCAATTAAATTTTATAGATCGACTTACTCCGCTAAACTGCATCATATTTGCGAGTAGGGTGTCAGTTCAACTGCTATTATTAGCAAAAAGAACAATGTTAAATAATTGAGACAAAAATTACATCAAATTTCGCTTGCTTTATAGTAACTTTATATTTTATTTGCCAATATGTGAAATTTCTTAAGGAAATCACCAATTAAAAAAATTACATCATTTTAAATACGCCATGAACTACAACAGTTCAATAATTAGATTGATTTGTTCAAAAGTTTAATAAATATAGTTTCCGTTTGTGTAAGGGCTCATTTCTTGCACCCCTGATGATAAGCGTCAGCGCTGGACTCAGTGTTGTTTGTAACGCTACTGCCATGAGCAAGCTCAGCAACACATCCCTTTGGGCAACAAGTACATTTTCCACTTTTGGTGGCATAAACTACTTTTCCTCCAAGGGCAGCTGCGTAACCATCACAACAAACGCTTGTGCCAGGTTGACATAAAGAGGCATCACAGTCCGACCGGGATCCGCAGGCTTGTTGTGGTTTTACTGGGGCCTGAGCAAGTACCTCCTACAAAAAAAAACAGAACAGAGAAAAAAACAAAATTAATTAATACCAAGTTTAATTTTTTAAAGGTTCCAAATAAATACACATCTCAAAATACACCATGTTTAAAACATTTATAAAATGATTATAGTACGTATATTTGACTTACATAGACAGCGAAAGCTGCGACAGCGACGATGAGGATGGTGGTCGAGAATTTTGCCATGGTTGATTTTGGTTGAGGATCGGGGTATCCGGAGGATTTTTGTAAAAAAAATTGGTTGTTGGAGTAGAAGTGGCTTCTTCAAAGGATGGAAAGTGATTGATGCCTTTGACTCAGTTTGGCTTGTCTTTTATACGATTTTTTTAGGAGAAGTCGAATACATTTCTTAGCATGCACTGTATACTTATTTTACATGCACTCCTGTGAAATGTATTTCAGATAGGTACACTTACATCAGAAAAAAATATTAGGGTACTTTAAGTATGTTTTAACATGAACGTTGGAAAAAGGGACCTGATTACTAAAAATAAATACATTTTTTAGGATAATGCGTCGTTGGTTTAGGAAAAACACAGAAAAATCTGGTTTAAAGGGTTGAAGTCATTCACACGTTATGTATCTTCACCGTGTTGGGAACATTTTTTTGGGGATCTTATAATCAAATGCGCAGTAGAAAACAGAAAGAAGGGTTTTCATTGTTTTAGAAATGCATACGATATGCATCCACGCATTTGGAATATCTTGATATTTTACTATGATGATTGTTCATAAAATGCTGACATTGGGGATTATAAAAATGTATACATTTCTTTGAGTATTTTTATTTATTTATTTTACATTTTTGGGACCGTGTACAAAATGAGTGGGTTTACTATGCATTAACATTATATCATTGCATTCTCTGTGAATAATATTAAAGTCGAATGTAAATTTATACATTTCTATGAAAACGAACGACATTAGAGAAAAATATAAAATGACTAATTATTTAAATAAAATATATGGCTTTTATAATTAATTTATAAATTAAACTGTTTAAAATACTCATTTTCATCATGAATTAAAGGTGGACTTTCTAAACCAGCTATATTAAATGCATCCACCCAAAGATCACTACAATTTAAGAAGACTAAATTCTTCCCATTTCTTTTCATCCCTTTATACACAGATACTAATGTACTTGCCGCAGTATAATCACAAGTTACCCACTTGCTAAAGTCCAAAATCACTAATTCGATTTCCTTATTTTTTAATGTAAGCTTTTGAATTGAATTGGTGATATGATCCACACTAGGAAA
This sequence comes from Entomobrya nivalis, assembly GCA_034695485.1. Taxonomy (NCBI): domain Eukaryota; kingdom Metazoa; phylum Arthropoda; class Collembola; order Entomobryomorpha; family Entomobryidae; genus Entomobrya; species Entomobrya nivalis. The sequence goes on along the minus strand of JAQFZH010000126.1, from coordinate 16,183 downwards.
ATATAGTCCATGTGAAGGTTGTACTAAAATATAGTTCACTTTAGAAAAAGGGCCAGATTTAATTTGGGAAGATAACTTGGGGCGAAGTGAACGTAAGAGTAGAGCTCCCAAAGAAACGCCAACTCCAACAAGTATACCATATTCCATTCCAAGGGCCATCGATGCTATAAAGGTTATCATGCATGAAATGAAGTCCACCTCTGAAAAAATTAAAATAAATCGTTAAATATTTTATCATAATTAAAAATCCAACTAATTAAATTTTAGAAACTTACTCGAAATTTTCCACATTGGCACCAACTTCTCATAATCAATCATAATAATAACCGCTGCGATAATCACCGCCGCCAAACTAGCTTTAGGAATCCAGTAAAATGAGTTAGTCAGGAAATTTAACGAGAGTATTACCAATAATCCTGTAAATAGTCCTCCCAACTGACTTGCCACTCCACTAGCCTCATTCACTGCAGATCTTGAGAAACTAGCTGATATGGGAATCGCACTGAAGAATCCCCCAATTACGCCACTTGTTCCCAAAGCAAACATTTCCTGAGTGGCGTCCACAGCCTGACCCGAACCAAATGCTTTGCTTATAGCCACATTCTGAAGTATACTAATTAGGGCGACAACCAATGGACCTGATTTTAAAATCGACCAGGTTTCCGTAAAAGAATAATGATCAGATGAGGAGTATATTAATGTATCGTTTTGAGGGATGGGGCGATATGGCATTTCAAATTGTGGAGGAGCAACAGGTGGAAAACCAGCTTTGATTGGACCCACCAATTTAAATGGACCAGTTTTCCAGATCAAGGCAATTAAAGATGTGATTAAAATTACTGTGGCGTTACGGGAAAGGGATAAAATCCAGAATAGTTTTTTGACTGTTTTGTTTTTGTGGTTGACATCCTTCAGTTTCTGTAATAATTTAAAATAGGCAATTATAATTTAGTATATAAGGTTAACTGACAAAAAAATTTATAGTTTGTATTTACCCGTAAACAAAGTAAAACGACTAATGACCCAAATCCCAACAGGGCATCAGCCGTTTTTATTGTTTTGATATTTTTTATTACAGCTTTCCAGTATGTTATAAATGCATCTCCTTTATCCCCGGATAACCCCAACAAGCTGTTTACTTGACTACTGGCAATGGTCATAGCAGCTCCACTTGTGAATCCAATTGTAACTGGTTCGGAAATGAAGCTGACCACCCACCCAAGTTGTAGGAATGCCATGATAAGTTCGAAAACGCCGGCATAGAAGCCTACTAAAATTACACAAGCTGGATAATCTTGTCCACAGGTTTGGAAGGTGAGAAGGGACATTACGGCGGTTGGACCGGTAGTGGTTTGTTTGCAAGAACCGAGGAAAATGTAGACAAGGACGCAGATGTATGAGGAATATAAGCCATACTAAAAAATAATAATTAGGAAATTAATTAGTAAAAAAATAATAAATTAAGGAATAGTTTTAGGGATTAAAATGGGTTTACTTCTGGAGTGAGACCAGCTATTGCAGCGTTGGCAATTCCTTGGGGGACCACGGTTAAACCGACAGTTATACCGGCTATTATATCACCAAAAATATTTCGTTTCTTGTATTTTGGCAGCCAGGATAGTATTGGCAGTCGAATTTTTAGTAATTTTATAATTTTCATTTTACTATAATTTAAATGGATGTGTTTGATGTTTAATTAGTGTGTTAATGGAACAAACGGGTTTACACTTGTTTATGGCTACAGCGCTAAATGGAACTGATTTATTTTGTTAGTTTTAATTTGGATTAAGCATCATGATCATAATTTTTGTTATTTGAACTCTTGTTTTTAAAGAGTGGACGATAAAAACATTTCAATCAATCAGCAGAGCATGATTTTGTGGTAAAAGTGTTACATTTGCTTTTTATTGATTCATTTGAAAGTAAAAACGAGTAGTGTATCAATAACATTTAAGAGTAATTACAAGTTGTGGGGTGATCTTTGACATGACAGTGATAAATCGGTTTGTTGATCTGTATGTTTGAGTTGTTTTGTTGAAGTAAGCAATTTAATTAGGTAAATGTATGGGATTGGTATGGTATCATAAGGGTTCTTGTAATTATGGATGACGCAATAACACTTGATTTTTTTTTCTCTGGAAAGATTAATATTGGTGTATTGGTTATTGTGAACATTCCTATTATCAATATTTTTGTGGCAGTGTCCAAAAAAGTTTGTGAGAAGATCAGATGAACTGATGTTGTAACTCTGTCAGGGTTATAATGTAAACAACATAAGCATGTATTATATGACAATAACGATTCCACTGGAAATGCTAGGGAAAAAATTGTATGTGAAAATTTCGGTATGTAGCATGATATTTAAACTGATTTGTATGCTAGTTAAGAAATTTGAAAATGAATTAAATGTGGACAAGTTAAAAATTTAGTGATTCGGCGAACTGGAGAATGAAAAAAGAATGAAATTCTTATTGATGGACATTTTTCATAGTTCAAAGCATTTAAATTTAAGTAACCAATGATTCACACTTTTAATTCTTTCCATTATGGTTATGAATGAATGTAAGCAAGCGAAGTAGATATGCAATGTAATATGAGGAATAAAAGTATGAGTAATATGCGTATATTGGGTACGTCCAAAGTAATGCTGTCCTTTTACTCTTAGTCTCAAATGGATATGTACATGTGCGTATTTACTAAAAGAAATAAGGAATGTGATGGATGGATACGTAGTGTGAAGGAGAATAGGGCTCGAGATTCTCGGGGGTCTCGTAGAGTGTTTTTTTTTGTTGGGGAGCGTAGGTTTTGATTAATCTATAGGAATTTTTATGTGCGAATATTGTTGAAATTTAAAATGTAAAGTTTACTGAAATTTGTTTTCCATGTAGCTGTTTGTTTGCTGTTGAGCTTGTATCTTAGTTTCGTTACTTCGTCGCTTCTCAACTCTGTTCATTAACATGATGTCGTTGTAAAAGAATGGGAACGGATGTTGGTGGGTTACTCAATATTGTAATTATATCAAGTGAATTGTCATCCAGTTGTATCCATACATTTGACATTTTGTTTTAGTCCACTACAAAATTCCTATAGTGATTTTAATTACACGTTCTTATGGTTCACAGTTAGGTCTTTCTTGAACTCACATAATACAACATATTGTTCTTTTATGCATTGTATAATATACAAAAATAAATCACTCTTCACAAATCTATAAATAGACTTGCTTCACATTAAAAAAAACTATTGCTAACCTAATAATTTACAAAAGTTCCAGGATATTTAAGAAATTTGTTAGCGTGGTCAGCGTCACAATCCGACCAAAACCCATTCAAATTTAATAATACTTTCGACAAACTCTAAAATAGTTTTTATCTATTTTTGTTATTTGTATTTGGATTTGTACATAAATAGGAAGCAACTTCAGAAAAGTTTAAGTCACAATCAAGTTAGCATCACTTTTAAATACAGTCATAGTTCGTTTGGAAAACAGTGTTTTTATTTTTGGAATATTCATATCAAACTTTACCTACAAATATGAAGGTGAGTATTTTAACATTTCGCAAAAGAAATCGCTGAATTTGCAGTCAACAGAAGAAAGACCGTAAGTTTTTAATTCATGGATTATAATTTATACTTTATTTATCTTAATTTGGTTGTAAATATTGTCGATTAATATTTCTGGTTCAGGACGAAAAAATGTAAGAAACTGAGTAAATTGAGTGGATTGAAGTAAAAATAAGATAAAAGCAAATTCATATTTATGAAATGTCTGTAAATATAAATTATTTATAAAGAAAATAAAACACTTTAACCTTTTTCCAATCAATTTTCATCGAAAATTTAATGGTTTTCTTGTATTTTGGTTTTAATGGAGGAAATACGTACATTCATATAATAATTATAAATATAACAATAATGGTAACTTGTAATTTTCAGCAGCATTAATACATTTTAAATAAATACGTGCATATAAAGAAAGAATAATTAAATTACATCCAAAAATGGAGATAATTTATTAATTTAGTAAAAATTATTAATATAGCTAAATGTAGCATTATACCCCAGCAGCCAATTTTTCCCCTGTTCCTGAAATTGTATCCTAAGCTCTCCAGAGGATATACGACGACACCTTTTCTTCCCAATAGGTTGTCAATTTGAACTGCTGATACAATGTACACTATTCATGCCACTAGTAAAAAAATGGCACAAATGCCATGGTAATCAATGTTCTGTGTATTCAAGAAAATTTATGCCAAGTTTGTCTTTAGAATTAGATAGTATGTTTTAAGAAAATGTTATACTCATAATAAATTTATAAGGAACGACTCGCATATCCATCACAAATTCACCAATCAAGACCACTATAGTCATGATAAATGAAATGATGATCATCGCCACATAAAAATATTCCATGGATATGTGTGGACATGACCCAGCACGGTATTGTGGGTAGCGGTTCCTCAAGTCACAAAACTTAAATATATGTCACTTTTATAATACTCGTGCACATTTCAGGCCTGGCAGCACAGTAGTGTAGTTATATGATCTAATTTTAAATTGCGTTTACCTACTAACATAAGTAATTGTAGAGTTTAATATATCAGTTTTTATTATGTCAGGTGTATGGAATGTATACTTTGTCTGCTAAAAACAGGACCTGTCGCGTTCTTCACAGTGATATTTATTGCCACGCGTTTATTCAACCTGTCATATAGTTTACCGTTAGGTGTTTCTTTGTCCCCATACAACTCTTATTACATACTTTAAGCATACTGTACAAAAATAAAGTAGTAAATAATAAAATGAAGCAAAATCCTATAAATACATATGTTCCGATTGTTGACCTAGTATTTCACATTCCAACCGGAACCCATTAAAATTTATTTTCACCCGTTTTGTACTATTTGTGTTGTTTGGTGACCTGTTTTCTTTTGGAGTGTACCGTTTTGTTTACATTTTTCACGGGAACATATAAATGGGAATAAACTTCAGAAAATCAATACCACAACCAAGTAAAGACCAGATCAGAATACATCACAAAACGTGCAAAAAACGGTGTTTGGTTTGGTTATAGTAATCTGCAAATATGAAGGTAAAGATTTTAATGTAGAAACGGAAGGACGGAGCAAATCGAATTGACAGTATTTATTCATTTTAATATTTTTATTTGTTATTTCACTATTTTTTTGAATTTTGTTGTAGTTTGTTCCAGCTTTTGCCCTAGTTGGATTTCTGATTCAGATGGCGTCTTGCAGACCATTAAATGGTATCCAGTCTATATTTAAATACTACTTGTATAATAATAGATGCAATTATCGGAAAGTGTATAATGTATTATATATGCAACTTTATAAACCTAGATTATGTTTTTGTTTACAGCAGATGGGGAAGGAGTTTCCAATATCTACATATCCGGAAACATACGTAATGCTGCCATGTCCCACAACTATTCCAAATCTCAGGCTACTTCGGACAGAAACAATAGCGAATGGAATAACACCCAAATGAATAAATACTCTCACCGAAATAAACCAAATCAGCAAGCTGGTCAAATAAAAGAACGTACGTTTCCAAAAACTTGTTAAATTATTAATATTTAAGTCTCGAATTGTTTTTGAAAAATTTATGTTCATTTATTTTTCTTCTTTTGTTTTAAATTCGTAGGAGCTGGAAGAGACGCTATGAATATCGCAATAGCTTATAGTGGATCTAAAGCCCAGGCCGCGGAGAACGATCAAAAGAGCAGATATAATGCTCACAAAATGGGATTTACTTCTGGGGTAGACAAAACTGAACACAAGAAGGGGGCAAAATGAGCAGTGGGACAAAAAAGTAAATAAAAACAAAATCGTATTTATAAATTAGACACACATTAAAAATATTTTAAACATAAATAAATACTTCTAAAAATCGACAATCTATGAAAATTTAATTTGTATTTTCTCACTTTTGGTTTTAATGGAGAAAGTGCATTCATGCATACAAAATAGACGAGAACTTAACATATAATTTGAATTTGTAATAATACATTTATCCCAGAAAAATGAATTAATTAATATCCAAAAAAAGATTAGCCCATATTTGTACCAAAATCTTCTTTCGTATTGCGTCGTGGACTGTTCAAGGATCTCTTTGCTATCAAACTAGCTGTTACTCCATATAACAAACTTTGAATTAAAGTAAGCACCTAGGGAAACGAAAAGGAACAACATTGCATTTTAATTATAATTTTACAATAATAATTAGGTTATTATTATAACACTTTACCCCAGCACCAATTTTTTCCCCTTTCCTAAAATTGTATCCCGAACTCTCCCCAGCAAATACAAAACCACTGTTTTTTCCCAATAAGTTGTCGATTTGCACTGCTGACACAATGTACACTATTCCTGCCACTAGTAAGAACACAGCAGAAATACTGTGGTAACCAATGTCCTGTTTAGTCAAGAAAACGTTTTAAAATATAATGTGTTTTTAAATTAGCTGGTATTCTTAGAGAAAATTATATACTCACAATAAATTTATAAGGAACGAATCGCATATCCACCACAAATTCCGCAATCAAGACAACCAAAGTGATGATAAATGAAATGATGATTATCGCCACATAAAAATGCTCCATGGATATGTGTGGACATGGCGTCACACGGTATTGTGGGTAGCGGTTCCTCAAGTCACAAAACTTGTACGTTTTTATATTACCAAATCCCCATGACGGATCCAGCTCACGAGGTATTTGTTTCGTCCAGGTGGACTCAAAATGGGAGTAAAGCCCTAGTCCAAGTATGACCACTCCCAGTACCTTACCAAATAAAAATTGTAGGGATTTTTTTTAAACCCGTCAGAAATATTTAATGAGTAAAACATTTATGTAATTATTTTCTACCAGCGTTGCCACTTTTATAATGAAAACAGGGGAATTAAAACTGGTACCCATTTTGTTTAAAAAAAACTTTTTCCCCCGAAATATTAGGAAATATTTTATGTTAAGCTGTGTGAAGGTAAGGAAATGAATATCGACTGTTTGCGGAAAAAACGATGATCATATCGTACGTGCTTTTTTTACCTGCTTACCAATTGGATGTTGTCATACTGCACACATATCCAAGTTAGCTTAGCCTAAAGCCGTTATCTCTATAACCGATATCGGCTGTGTGCAAATAATGCATTAATGGCTTCTTTATCACGAGTTGTTGACTCATTTCACTTTTGTTATGAGATACATAGATAAATATGTAGGTATGCATATAGTAGGTAAATATGTGATGATTCACACCAGCTTGGACTGATCTCAGTGATTACATAATATATTGATTACGAGGGCGCGTACTGTATAAACTCATTTTACACTGATGTCACTTCTATCTAATATCCACAAAGTATTCAAGTTAAATATATTTATGATATTGGTGTATCACCCTTGTAAATAAATAAGTCACAAGTAATATTGGCCGCCAAAAAGTATATGACAAAATCACCCATAAAGTAACACGCCCACTGCTGCTCTGATTTTTTTCCCTAAAAATTCTTGTTAAAAATGAAAACCTAATAATAAGCATACTGAAAAAAAAAATTACTGACACACAGCAATTTAAAAAAAACTGATAAGTCTGGTTACTATGCTAAACTGGAGAAATTTGAGCTCAAAAATCGAATTTAATATTTAGTTAGTTACCTTACATTAGTATTTATTAACTCATATTCAACTCAAAAGTTAAAATTATTGATTAGGTTTCTGTGCAAGCTTCATATCAACTCCTTCAATTTTCTTATGTATGTAGTATAGATAGACATTTTGAATAATGGTCATAAATTTTATTTTGTATATTTTTAATATACCTAATAGTGTCCAAAATATGCTGAAGCTATTTAATGGCAATGTATCTTACTGTTAAGCTATCCTGAAAGCACTTAACTATATGCTTATTACTAATTTTTCCCTGCCTAAAACGAAGAAGACATGTTGGACTTTGTATGTTGACCGACACGTTATTCAGGTAGAATCGGAAACAAAATAGGATATCAACACAGAAATGATGACAAGTGAAAAAGAAAGTAGCCATTATGCTTATCAATGACCAATATATTCGGAGACAGACAAGTGACATTTGCAAGGGATCCATTCAACAAATTGGGATCATTCTGAGTTTCAAGAAAGTTTTGACATTATATCTTCATCACCGGAAATATACGTAACCCTGCTTTGTCTCAAAATTATTCCAAGTCTCAGGCTTCTTCAGACAGACACAACAGCGAATGGAATAACACCCAAATGAATAAAAATTCTCACTTTAATATACCAGATCGTCAAGCAAGTGCACAGATAAAAGAAAGTAAGTTTTTAATATATCGATTACAAATTTTATACTTTATTTATCCCGATTTGGTTGTAATAAAATGTTGATTTTTTTTCTGGTTCTGGACAAAAACAAGTAAGTGGATGAGTAAGTTGAGTAGTTTGACTTAAAATCAGATTAAAACAAACTCATACTAATGAAACGTGATTTAAATATAAAGTAGTTACAGAAAAAAATAAAACAATTAAATTTTTTGGCAATAATTTTTCTACGAAATTTTTAACGATTCTTTAAGTATTCTGCTTTTAACCGAGAACGTACACGCATGATAACTTAATGTTTAAAAAATAATTCTTAAAGTGCATTAATACATTTACTAAGAAACACACACATATCAAAAAATACATACAATAAAGATTTACATAAAAAAAGTAAATTTATTGGCCCAAATTTGTACCAAAATCTTCTTTCCTATTCCGTCGTGGATGACTAATGGACCTCTTTGCTATCAAACCAGCTGTAACTCCATGCAACAAACTTTGAATTAAAGTTAGCACCTATTGAATAGAAAAAAAACCGAATAGATTTTTTTTTTGATAATTTGCCAATAATAATTACCCTACTTTGTTAATAATTAGTTAAATATAATATTTTACCCCAGCAGCAATTTTCTCCCCTTTCCTAAAATTGTGTCCTGAACTCTCCAGAGGATAGATGAAAACACCACTTTTTCCCAATAAGTCATCAATTTGCACTGCTGATACAAGATACACTATACCTGCTATTAGTAATAAAATAGCAAAAACACCGTGATAACCAATGTCCTGTTTGTTCCAAAATAACGTTTTACAAAATTAGATGAAATGTTTAGGTTAAAAGTTAGGTAGAATGTTTTGAAAAATAATAATATTATGCTCACAATAAATTTAAAAAGAATGAATCGCATATTCACCACAAGTTCAACAACCAAGACCAATATAGTCATGATAAATGAAATGATGATCATCGCCACATAAAAATATTCCATGGATATGTGTGGACATGACCCGGCACGGTTTTGTGGGTAGCGGTTCCTCAAGTCACAAAACTTGTACGTTTTTATATTACCAAATCCCCATGACGGATCCAGCTCCCGAGGGATTTGTTTTACCCAACTGGACTCAAAATGAGAGTAAAGCCCTAGTCCAAGTATGACCACTCCCAGCACCTATCAAATAAAGTGTTATGTGAGTTTGTAAATTTTTACTTAAAATATTTCATAAAATATATATTCCAATGGCTTTACCAGCGTTCCCACTTTTCCAATGAAAACTGGGGACTTAAAATTATAACTCATTTTTGTCAAAAATATTGCGAAGTGATCTTTGCTAAACTGTGCGAGGATAAAAAAGAATACAGACTAACTTTTTGTAGACAATCAGTTATAATTTTATACTCACCGTTTTATATTATGTATTCAGTTTTGTAGATTGCCATTTTGCAAACATACGATTAGGCCAAGCCTACAACCGTTATCTCTAACCGATATCATTTGTTTGCAAATAATGCATAAATGGCTACATTTATCACGAGTTGTTGACTCATTTCACTGTTGTATAAATGGGTGCATTTTTTTGTGTGAATATGTTACCAGTGATCAATTTTATCAATAATGGCTTATCAAGCTGATTTTATTTGTTGATTATGAGGGCGTACTATATGAACTCTTGATGTAATATGTAGTCCATTTACAAAACTCGGTCAATATTTTAAGCTAAGTTTTAAGTATATAACAATTGAGCACCACCCATAAACTAAACCCAAAATATTAGATATACTGCTTTTGTATTTCTGATGGATTACAACGACAATGAAATGGAAAGTCTATGTTCTGGAAATTATTAGTTTGTAGTTCATCGATAAATTAACTAAGGTTTCAACTAGCTAGTTTAAAACATTTAATACATAGTGCAAATGAGAAAAAAAGTACATAAAATATAAGTTTGCAATAAATATAAATAATAAATTATAAATATTTAATATGCATACATTTTATATATCTTATGATCAAAATTTCGTGTGCATGATATGCTTCATTCATTTCATTTTAAGAGAACCAACTGCCATGACCAAATATATTTGCAACACCAAACGCAAAAGTAGAAATATTTTGTGATTACTTGTACAATACTCGTATATTTAATAATTTGTAGAAATTATAACAATGCAATACATAACTTATATGAAATTACATACGTCAAATATTTAAAGCAGCATAATACATAGAAATCACAATAATATTTACAGTACTGACTAACTTGAAAATACTAACCACTTTTAATAAATATTCGTAAATTATGAATCGTTTCTTTAAATAATCTAAAAAACATGCCTAAATTGTATTATGTTGACATATGCTCATTCTGTTTTAAAGTTTAGTGGTAAATACAATAGCAGTTGAAAATATTAGTACAAATATTCCTCAAATGTTAATGTATAAACGCTGTGGCAGCATTGCCACCTACAAAAGAAGTAAACTTACAAGATTATCAATACAAAACTCAATGAAGGTCACCGGTGTCAGCTTATCCACAAAGTTTACCGACCCAATCATCACCTTCATTGGCTGAAGGGATTTGATACTTTTCCTCATCACCTATCTTTCTCGAATCTCCCCATTTCCCCATATCACATGATTTTGCATTGTTCTAAAAGCCTGCAAAGTTGTCATTGAATCCTCATAAATCCCTCCAAATATTCCAAAGAATATTACAGTGGCCACCAAGCTCTGCACAGCTGCTGTTCCCAACAGACCAATTTGTAAACCGCTTATATCATTTCTGCTCACTATCATCGCATATGTTCCAACAATAAAGCAGGAGCCAATGAGAAATAGTAAAGTAACCATTAAAGTGGCTTGATGTACATTATTGAACAAGCCTTGCAATAAGTTCAATTCTCTGTACATTTTTATTAATGCCAATTTTTTGTTCATTTTCGATTTTGTGCTTTGTATGTTAGCCAATATGTTATTCAAGTAGAATCGGATACAGAATGCGATCGTGACACAGAAATGATGACAAGTGAAAAAGAAGGTAGCCATGATGTTCATCAATGACCAATATATTAAGAGACAAACAAATGCCCAGTATATATTGGCAAGTGAGCCAGATAGCAAATAAGGCTGATTCTCACTTTCTAGAAATTTTTCGCATTGTTGAAGATATGCAAAGCCGGCAGCATTCGGTGTACATGGTCGAACCCAAAATCGAGCAATGTAAAAGTTCATAAGTGCTGGTGTTGTTACTGCACCTAGTTGAAAGCTTTTTATGGTCAGAATATGGGTTGTGGTTGGTAAGTAAGGTAGTCGGACCGAATCTAAAAAAAAATATTTATAATTTTTTTGTGACGATATTTAAATTTGACTTAAGAAAATAAATGAAAACTTACCATCTTGTAAGGACTTTTCAAATTGAACAACAGAATTGAACAGTTCCACCACCTGGTCCCGTTTTGAGTAGTAGACGAAAAGTCCTGATAAAAAGGACATTTTTGAAACACAGTAGCATATTCCTTCGAATATTTCAACGTTGGGAAATACGTTCCAATATTTGATTAGTTGGAACTGCATGATGAGTACTATTAAGGTGAGTAGTACACATCTGCAGTATAGTAGCCATTTTAAGTATGATTTCTTTTGAATGCTGAGCTTATATGAAGCAGGGTCTATTTTGTAGAGATAAGGACCAAAGGAATTTAACAGTTTTAAATTGTAGACCACTAGTTTTACAAAATGTTGTCTGAAAATCATGTTGTCATTTAAAAAAAAGAAAATTCTTTAGGTTACGATTAGACACAACCTGTAAGTCGTAGAATACGATTTATAATAAATTGAAGTACAGGCAATAAATGCGGATAGAATAAAAACCTTCTGTTTTTGTCTTGTTGATTTTTGACCTGTAACTACAAAGTAAATAATGTATTCTCAAATAATTTCTTTGTATTCTAAAATATTTACTTTGTATTCTAAAATGTTTACTTTTTATGATCAATATTTAACTTTAACTAAAATATTATATAACTGCATAAATGAGAAAATAACATCATGCTACAAAATTTATGTCGTAATAGACAAACCTTTCTTTATTTTATTGACATTTTATCCCATTCTAAAACATTAGCTACAAAGCCATGCTTTTGATTAGAACTAATATGTAATATGCTTGTATTATAGTCTAAAAGCTTTTACAATATGAGTTTGTAGAGAAAACATTTGAAGGCAAACAAAAATGAAGGCTTCATGTTTAAATAACACAATAAAATAACAGTAAATTGTGTATTTTTGGTTTCCTCGAGAGGAAATTTTTATTATTTTTATGTGCATAGCTTCTTAAGCAGATTTACCCATTACATATTAAAAAATAATGAATCATATAGATATTTATTCAGATTTAAGTATCAATACAAGTCTAAAAGTTATATAACCAAGATTAAATTGGACGAAAGCAAACAATTGGACAGTCAGCCAGAAAAACAATATTTACTTTCTGAGCCATCACAAGTATTTCTGACATGATCCGACACATGTCAATAAGCACAACATTGTTTTCTACATTTCCATAGTTTATAAATTGTCAACATATTTTGTTAGCTAAATTTCTACTGAGTTTAAAGCAAAAACAGATATGCAAATAATGTGGCAATATAAATTTAAGTATTAAGTTTCGCTGTTTCGTTCTTTTTATATTGTTTGCTCAAAAACATTTATACAGTTGTGTTTGGTTTTCCAACATAAAACTAAAGGCTTGTAATTATTTTCCATTATTTTGTAGAGCATTTAGTGTAAAATAAAGATTCATTTTTAAAGAATATTTTTATATTTTTCATCGCGCGTAGTACTAACTAACCCATTACAGTTTGTATTTATGATCCATTTAGACTACGATACAAAACTTTAAAATTATCTAAAGATTTGCCAGTTTTATGATAATTACCATATACTTTTGTACTTACTTTTTAAGAATTTTTTTTGTCACGTGTACATGTGACTGTATGTACTCATGTACTTGAATATCATAAACCAGTATTTTATATCATTTCCTTGCCATGTGTTGGTTACAATGTCAAATGTAGTACAAACCAAATCGTTGTATTCTTGACATTTCTGAGCTGATTTTGGGGTTCTTGTCTTGCAAATATGTATCTCGTGTACAAGATACTTACTGGCTTCTGCATATTACTTATCAATTTTAAAAATACTATAAACTATTTTCGATGAAATTGGCCTAGTACCTGTTTCTATGTTAAGGACAATATACTTATTTCAGCCATTTAATTATAAAAGTATAGTTGTTTCCCTGCTGTTAGTAAGAATAAGTATAGATTTGTTTGTATATTTACTAGCACATGTTGTCCTCATGCAAATTATACGGTAAAATAGTCATTCCTACAAAAGAAATAATTTAGATAAAGTATGCCATTTGACTTTACAATTTTACTACTCCAAGTATATGGGTACTAAGGAAATAGTTTACGATATATTACTTATTTTTAGATACATATTTGTCATTGAAATCAAACAAGAGTTAAATGAACCTTGCTAAAAATCCATCCCCAAGGGTTAATAGAACACCTTGTTTTTGTAGCAGATAATATTACGTTTGGTATTTTTCATGGCTATTTGCTATACTACACATTATAACAAAATTATTACATTACATACTTTACATACCTTACATAATTGTGCATAGTAGAAAGATTTTATGCTGGCTACAAAGTAATCACATAAATTAAAATATGTTTAAGGGCAAAGAGTGTAGTTAATAAATAAATGGTTTATAGGTATTTTGTGTCAATGACCTTATTTTAAATTTAACTCTAAACCTGCTAACAGTTAACTATTGATTTCTTACATATAAAAGGTTTATATCAATTCTTACATAAATCTAATCCAGTCTAATAAGTATATTGCTATTCAGTATCAAGTTTATATGCAATTTTGTGCTCGGTTTTAAAGGAAGGCATTATCGTCACAAAGCAAACTGTCTCGGGTAGAAAGTTTGGTTAGTACAAAAACATTCTTTCTAGAAGACCAAAAAAGTGTGTTTTATTTTTTTCGAAGTTAAGATTTTAGATTTTCGTCGTCCCAATTCAGTCATATCTAGCTATTGTTGCATACATAAATATTGCCCCATACTTAGCCTTAAATTTTGTCTTAAGATAAAAATATGCTTAGCAATCGTATTTATTATTTTGCGGGTCTAGCACTTCCAGTGTTGGCTCGATTAGGTATGCTTAATTGTACTTGGGATTCCAAAACCAATCTATTTGCTCCTGTCCCAAAAAAGCGGAAGTATATTAACTTACCGTATTTCAACCTCACACTTTTAGCTACATGGATCGTTTTCCATATCGTTCAAATGTTTCGTTTTTACTATAAAAAAGATATTAACTCTTTCATTTTGGTATCCGCTGGTTTAGTCTGCCTAATCATTATAGCAATCTGCTGTGCTTTGTGCAACATTTGGGCAAATGAGATTTTTCCACTAATGAACACCTTTCTAGTCTTCTTTCGTCACATGAATGGTAAATAAAGTATAATTCATTAAAATTATTATTTTTTATCCCAAAGTCTAATAAATTAATTTGATATTTTCTTTTAGCCCTTTACATGCCCAAATTTAATCCTAACGTAAACAGCCATATAAGAACGGTCGAGCTTCTGATGATAACTTTAGGACTACTTGTTACACAAATGAAAATTATAAATACATTAGCTTTTTTAATTTTCCCAATGTCACCAGCCGTCTTTGGAAATGTTTTACCAGACAAATGGTACATCTACCCGATTCACTACCTATTTCCGATCTACATAATACCTTATTGTTATTTTAACCTGGGGATTTTAGCAGAAGTTGTGGTAATTCTTGGGTTAGTCTTCATTCCTTTTATAGTCAAAGAGCTTCACGTAGGTAGATCTAAATATTCCACAAGTGAATCTCTTAGACAAGCTGAAAATCTTCGAGTGGTTTTCAGAATGGCTCAACTTCTACAAGGTCGTGTTAATATGCTCTTTGGAAAGTGTCTCGTTCCACTACAAACCTTCGCAAATTTAGTCTTTGTATTTGGTGGATATGTGGTCATAAGACGTCGAGATGAAATGTCAGCGGTGCCTTTGCTTATGGTAATATCATGGTCATTAGCGGCAGGATTTGGATGGGGACTAATACTGGTAATGGGTGGATATTTGCACAAAAATGGAATGAAAATTTTGGGTTCATGGAAACGGCATACGTGGCAATCAAAAAAGGAGAAAATGGAAATGATAAAATTTGCAAAATCATGTAGGCCTATAACGCTTTGCAGTGGTAAAATGTTTGTGATTCGGAAAGTCAGCTTAATGATTTTTGTGAGAGGATTGACAAGAGGACTGATGAGAGTAATTTTAGCATTGCATTGATGCTGATATAATTGTATGATAATTTTAATTGGAAATAAAATCCGTTATTTTTATGCTATCTTTAGTATATCCTCGCTTCTTTATTGGTAAAGGTTAAGTTATTTAAACGTGTATTTAAAATTGAAAAATTGATTTTCTTTACGTAAAGCAATCTTTTATAATATGTAATTTCGGCTATTTTTAGCTGAAAAATTGATTGGTTAAGAAATAGAATGCCTTAACATTTTACGTCAAAAGTCTTTATTGCATTTTCTGCTTCACGTTTGAATGTTACGTGCTCAACTACTAAATATAATAATTCTAAAAATCCTAAGAATAAAGACACGCATATTTAAAAAAAAGTCAAATAGCCATATTATATTTTAAATTTGACCTTAAATTTTGTAGTAATTTTTCACACATAACATAAAAATATATTTAAAATGCTAAGTGATCGTATTTACCGTTT
>JAQFZH010000125.1:0-50213 GCA_034695485.1 Entomobrya nivalis | reverse complement strand
TGGGGTAGGTAAGGTCAAAAATTAAATCTGATCCCACATTAATATTCAGCTTCTCGAGTCACTCCTACGTTCCGAGTTTTAGCCTGCTGACCCTTCATTTGCATAATCCGGGGTACCCCACTGGGGTACTAAAATGTCAAAACTCAAATCTGATTTGAGTTTCAAATTCAGCATCACAAACTGTGCCTACGTTCTGATTTTCAGCCTTGAACGACGGGATTCAGTGAAAATGCAAAATTGTCAAATAGAGACGCCATTGAGAGTTATTGTAAATATGGTAAATATTACGGAAGCCGAGTTGCAGATTCACAGCGTTCGGATGTATAGATGATAAGTAAAATCTTACAGATATTGGAAAAATACAGAATAAATCGGTCAGTCAGAATTGATTAATTTTTGGACTACTGCTAGTTATTACCGTTAGCATTTGTTAGTGCTCGTGGATATATTTATTTAAGGATTTTACATACTTAATCTACTAAAATGGTTATACTTGCATTTGTAATTTGATATTGGGTTATGTGGATTTTATATTATATTATATTTTGTATAGTGTGTATTCAATTACGAGTATATGTAGTATGTTTTTGTGCAAAGTTGCTACACCAGTGACCCATTTTCTTTATATAGAACTTATAAAGCTATTGCGCATATATTAACTAATTGTTGCCATTCGGCTGCTCAAATTTTAAATTTCAAGGGGATAGTTGTGTTATCAATCAGTATCAAATTAACAACTTTGGTTTTTTTCTTGATGCTGTATGCCAGCTCAAGTCCCATCCCAATAAGGCAACCTAATACGCAAGCTGCCCATAGAATGAACACTTTCCACAATTTTCGTTGAATTTGCTGCTTCATTTCTTGTTTCATTTTTTCTGCATGTCTTCCCGTTCTCACGTTTGTTTTACTAACAACCCAATTTTCATCCTGAACTCGAAGCGAATGAAGAAATCCTTCGCTTTCCTTTTCTACGCGACGGAACACCCCAGTTTCCATAAGTCGTTGGAAGTACCCTGCAATGCGTTCATTATTTGGTGGCATAAACGTCCAGAAATTGGCACCACCATTTAGCAGCTCCTTTCCAAGATGACACAGAGCCCCATTTTGTATAGACTTGGTCTCTTTTTCTCGCACAGCTTCGATAAGGTTTAGAAAATACATTGAAAGCATCCAACGACCATTGAAGCAAACCTTAGAGCTATAGTTTTGCACCAGAAACTGGGCCCATTGAAGTTTATTACTAGCACTAGCAGTAGCTAT
The DNA here is from genome assembly GCA_034695485.1 of Entomobrya nivalis. Lineage (NCBI taxonomy): Eukaryota > Metazoa > Arthropoda > Collembola > Entomobryomorpha > Entomobryidae > Entomobrya > Entomobrya nivalis. The sequence continues at coordinate 48,953 of JAQFZH010000125.1, read as the reverse complement.
ATAATGCCTTGCGTATGAATTTTTTATGTGAACAAATCCTTTGTTGATCCAAGTTCCAGTTTTGTTTGAAGTCATTGAAGATAATAACTTCATAATTATAGGTGTAACATGGTCGCCCGATACAGCTGCAGAGAAGTTGTTTCTGTCTAAATCAGCAAACGTTTTCAGTGCTTCTTCTTCAGGGGGGCTAATCAGGCGACTGGAAATTCCACCACTGTAGATATCTACCAGTACGCGAATTAGGAGTAGCCAGATGACAAATATTATTTTATGATGTTTGACTGACCCACTCAATCCGCCGGAGAGCACGGTTGACAAAAGTAGTACCAAATTGTTGTCAAAGTGCTTAGCATCCAGAAAAATTGCCAAAGTTATAAACGTAATCGCAGTGCATATCCATGTTCCGGTATCCAATACGCTTGTAAAGACTTTTAGTGACCATATGGGCTCTTGTTTCCAACGTGGGAGGTCGCAGTAAAGGAAATTCCACTCCATATTGGTTGTACTGATAAATATTGGCTTGTGTTTGAAACTCTTGTATCGCTCCCAAAGTTGGTTTGGACTGGATACGCCCTCGGAAAATGACGAGATTGTAGCGAGAATGGTAACCTCGTTGATGTCTTCTATCTTGGATGTTAATTTGTTTCCAAATTGTTTGTCATACCAATTCTTAGTCACTACGTTTGAAACGTTGAGTTTTGCTGCAAGCGATTTCAAGAGCAACAGTAAAGGGACTACTTTAGAACGATATTCTGGAAAGGGCAAATCTCGTAGACTAGAATACTCTGATTGTTGTTTTGGGGATATTTCATAAAATGCAAAGGTGATAGTTTCTAATTTTGCATGGCAGCTGACTAGAATAACTAAAACATTGAAAAGATATATTACAGTTGCTAAAGTTGAGCCTTTCATTTTGGGAAGTTGCCGAATATGTATTTAATTTACGTTGGGAAGATTTTCATTTATTTGGTTAATTGAGCCCATTTGGTGACACTTTGCCTGTAATAGGAATTTTGAAAACAAGATAAAAATAACTTAGATTTGAACGTCTTTTTATTTGTCATATTAAAAATGTCTACGCCAATATTTTACTAATAACAAAGAGTACACCGACCTGTTTTGAGGTACAAACATTCGTAGAAATTATTTAAAGCAAATTTGTTTTTTAGATAATTGTGAGTTGCTGTAGATGCTCACAGAATAATGCTTGTTTCTTAGACTCAAACTAATGCCAATTCTACTTAGGGAAAAATCGAGTTTATAAGTAGAATTTGCAAGGCTGCTAAAGAAATTTTTATACGTGAGTAAGCGTATATACTTAGTGTGATTAATTGGGATAAAAAATATTTTCGTTTAGTTGGAAATGAGTTTCAAGGATTTAAGCTCAGAAAGAAAATAAGAAACTTTAAGAAAACACGAAAACAATTAGTACCTATTTAATTGGTTTTGTCATAATTAAGCTTCGAGAACGATATTACAAATCGGATATTTTTTTCAGACAAATATCGATTTGATAGATAAGCAAGCAAATTAAGTGTTGTAAAATTTACGGCTTTAACTATTGTAGCAAGTCCGACACTACTTGTGCGATATATGGAAAAGCGAAGCATTTAGCAGGTATCAAATAATATACTAATCCTTTTGTGTTTAAATACATCACCCTGTTTAACGCTTTACCAGAAATAAACTGACACATATATTGGCTTTTATTCCTTTGGGTTTTTCAATCCATATGGAAAACCGGAATTGGCACTTTTATGTTATGCTTTAAAAACTACTAGTACAACTTTTATATCAAATAAGGCAGACATCAAAACCAATATTGGATTTTTAATATATTTTATTATTTTAATTTCACTAGCAGATTTGCACTTCAAAAAAGTTTTTCGAAAATTGGACCTAACTAAATCATTGAAGCAGAATCATGGTTATTACTTAGAAGCAAACCTAGTAAAGATTACATACTTATAGTAGAAAAAAATTCATATTGTTTGGAAATTATGTTATTAAGGACGGTTTAAACAATATTAAGGTATAGTCAACAAAACAGTGTGAGATTTTTAGTATTATAGCTTTTAGTTAGATGGTGAGTTTGCAATCAATAATAAAGCCAAAAACAATCATAAGTAGTTGCAAATTGTTTTTCGTTTAAGGCCAATTCTAATTATTTTTTCCTGAAAAAAAATCCGTTCTTTAATAATGATAACCCGTATTATTGTATATACCTGTTGTATTAAAAGTTCGAGTTGCCTGCTTAGCTATGCATATATACGAGCAAACACGAGCAAACTTTTTCCAAAGTCCAACTAGTATTCTTGAAAACCAAATGAACAGATATTTTGACGAAACCTTGAATATTTTTTGGTACTAACTTAAAAACATGTTTGCATTGTGGGAAAGCTTATTAGGGAAAAAAACTGTTTAAATGGCAAGAACCAACCATGAAAAAATGATGTTTCATTTGGTTTCTGAGCAAAAGAAAGAAAGAGTTAATTTGCAAGGCATGGGTGCTATATGGCTTGGGCTGCTGTAAATTTGTTTCTAGGGCAATTTGAGCTTCTATGTATAGAGATGAACAATATGAGAATTTTAGCAGAGCCCAATAAATAGGCTAAAATACAAGTGAGTAAACGTTTAAAATTAATGCTCAACTCAAGAGAAATCACAGAAATTGTTTCTTTAAATGCTGCTGAACGACCATTAAAAAATCTGCCGGTTTTATTACAGTAAATCTCAAGCATAGAAAATTTGAGCGATTTACAATCTCAAAGGTTTAGATTTGATAATATTGCATACACGACCAATGTATAAGACAAATCGGACTCACAAGGAACACTGTCAAAGTCTGAGTTGCGTAGAGCTTAACGAAATGCTGATTCTAGGACAGTTTTTATCGTAGATTAAGATTCCAAAAACATTTTGCTGTAAAATTGACATTCGATTCTTGCTTTAGTACTTATTTTACGACTCAAACGCATCAATTTTTCTTCAAATACTTGTAATGCAATTTGAACGCACACTAGACTGTATTTCTATGATGAATTTATTGAATATTTATGATCTTAAGTTAATTTATGATCAAAAATTTATTATGACAAGCCCGTAATATCCATGTTAACTTTAGACAAACTAGGCATTTCTTTAAATACGGGTGTAAATACCATACTGGTGCAAAAACCAAATCTAAATTTTACAGCAAATTTTCTTCGGAATCTTAATCAACGATAAATGCTGTCCTAGAATCCTCGTTTCGTTAAGCTCTACGCCACTCACATTTGGGAAGTGTTCCTTGTCAGAGGAAACTAAATGAACACATTAGTATATTTAAACATACACACAAAACAATACAATCATTCAAGTCACAACTTAAATTTAATGGTTTTTACCAAAGTGTAACCTAACCCGGTACCATATTGGTTCTAATGTGTAATGGTTTGTGTCAATTTCATCAATGTGCATAATTGGAATAAACAGCAGTGTTTATTTATCCGAGTGCGCGCTCGCTTCACATTCAAAGCGTAAAGGAAACTTAATACGGCATATTAGCTTTGTTGACGCTACTTGCTTTTTTCGTTTAAAAGATTGTAATGCTCATGTAAGCAGGCTATAAATGTAAATTGACCCTAATGAAAGTTTTGCTATTCAATAAGTTTTTATTTAACCAATAATACAATTATTGAAATAACCATAACTACATTTTGTCTAGTTTAACAAAAATGAAATGAAAGAAATCTTGAACAAAACAGCTGTTATAATTGAAGCATTAATTTTGGTTATTTATATAAAGTATACTCACGACAAGAAAGGGGTTTGGTAGCTATATATTTTCAAACCACACGTGCTTTGAACTTCTGAACAACATTCTACGTTCATTTATGTATTAGATATTTGAGCATCCTGCTTAATGAAATATTTGAATATACCTTTATACAACATGATCAAGTAATTGCATATGATTTATAGACAGACGGATAGCTATTAAAGTAAGCCATCTGTCAATTGATCTTTATTTATTGATATTTCATTAATGCTTTTTGCAGATTTTGTGCACTTACCAACAAACTCACAAGAAGCAATCACGGAGCTTTTTGCATTTATCGTTAACATTGTTGAATACAACAAATAGCATTGAATCTTACACAATAACAATTTAAATGCAGTGTGAAGTAGAGCAAATGCATGGAAACATATCACTGATAAACTTCTTTTCTATTCAAATTAAACATTCATACATTAAGTTTGTTACATTTAAACAGGACGTGGTAAATTTATAATAACGTCCATAATTAAAATACCTTTTTTGCGAAGTTTTTCGAAAATATGCTACTTATAGCAAACATAATTAATGATTTAGGCGTGTGTAATTGTTTTACATGTGAATAAATATGTAGAATGAGAGAAATTAGGGTGCACGGTTAAATTGATATTGTTTATTAATGTAAGCAGTGCTTAAAACCACTGGTAAATCCAATAATAGCCAAAAACTGGTAATCGTCTTAAAATATTTCCATCCTTTAGAAATATATTCTGATACTGTTCACCTGCTGGCTTAACTTTACGATTAATATATTCGTGCCCAAAACCAATCAAAGACACATGCCCGTTGATTAAATTGATTTTAGCCAGATAAATAGTTTACAATAACAACTTACACTATTTCTTTCTGAAAAACATTCATTTGCAAATTCATCGATATTCTGCACGATCGATCGATATACCGTAGTCTTAGAAACTTTTAACATTGTCAAAACCGATTTTGTTTATAATATCATGGCCTAAATTTTGCAGAAAATGTTTCCAAATTACTACCAATATAATTGTATTCTATCACTACAATATTACACTGCATACTAATATTGTATTATGCTACTGCAATTACATTAATTGTGCAAAAATGTGCGATGCTTATAAACTACATAAACAATATCATTAACTTTATTTTTAAATCAATTAAGCTAAAAATAAATTACGAATATTTTGGTTAATTTCATTTTGTCTTTTAGATATTTAGAATCTGAAAAATTATCATAACAAGTACACATCTACTTTTAGTGCAATGATCGAGTAATGTATTAATTTACAGGTGACTTTTTTAGTCGTATGCATTATAAACCTTTTAAATTTATTTGACAATATACTATATAATATTTAAAAGTTTTTAATGTGATTACTAAATAAGTTTGAATTTTTTAAACTGCTTAGTTTCATTTTTGCTTATATTTGCGAAACTGATTTAGGCTCTTTTAAAATTCGAACATTTAGATCTTATTGTAATAGTGAATAATTTCATTACAATAAAATTTTTGATGAATGTATACTTTAAAAGCAAATCTAGATGATAATACTATTGACTTTTTACAAGTGTCAAACGAGCGACTTAACATGCCATACAAAGTTGATATGTCACATTATTTTTTTGATTGTCGCGCTTGTTGGGGTTGCTCGAACCATTTTAGAGCCACTTAAACTTTGACAACTTGATTTAAAGTTGGTTTTAGCTTCACAACTTTTGTATTTTTTTAATGCTGTAGGCCAGCTCAAGTCCCATCCCAATGAAGCATGCTAATATGCAAGCTGCCCAAACAAAGAACACTTTCCACAATTTTCTTTCAATTTGCTGCTTCATTTCTTGTTTCACTTTTTCTGCATGTCTACCCATTCTCACGTTTGTTTTACCAACAACTCTATTTTCATCCTGAACGCGAAGCGAATGAAGAAATCCTTCGCTTTCCTTTGCTAATCGACGGAATATGCCAGCTTCCATGAGTCGTTGGAAGTGTTCTGCAATGCCTTCATTATATGGTGGCATAATCGTCCAGAAAACTGAACCACCATTCAGCAGCTTCTTTCCAAGATGACAAAGAGCCCCATTTTGCACAGACTTGGCTCCATTATCTCGCAAAGCTTCAATAATGTTTAACATAGTCACTGAATAACTCCAGCGACCAACGTAGAAAACCTTCGAGCTGTAATTTTGCACGAGAAACTGGGCCCATTCAAGATGATTATTAACACTCGTAGTAGCAACATATTGCCGTGCGTATGAATTGTTTAGGTGAACAAATCCTTTATTGATCCAAGTTCCAGTTTTGTTTGAACTCATTGAAGAGAAGAACCTCATACCCATAGCTGTAACTCTATCACCTGATACAGCTGCAGAGTAGTTGTTGATGTCTAAATCAGCAAACGTTCTTAGTGTTTTTTCTTCGGGAGGGCTAATCAGGCGACTGGAAACACCACCGCTGTAGACATCTACCAGTACGCGAATTAGGAGTAGCCAAATGACGAAGATTAACTTATGTTGTTTGGCTGATCCACAGAGTCCGCCGCAAAGTACGGATGACAAAAGTAGTACCAAGTTGTTGTCAAATTGTTTAGGTTCCAGAGCAAAGGCAAAGGTCATGAAGGTAGTAATTAGGCATAACCATGTTCCGTTATCCAATACCCTTGTAAATGCTTTCAGCGACCATATGGGCTCCTGTTTCCAATGTGGCAGGTCACAGTAAAGGAAATTCCACTCCATATTGTGCGTAGTAATAAATACTGGCTTCTGTTTGAAATTTTCGTATCGCTCCCAAATTTTGTTTGGACTGTTTACACCTTCAGAAAATGCCCCAATTGTTGTGAAAATGGTAACCTCATTGATGTCTTCTATATTTGACTTTATCTTCTTTTCAAATCTTTTGTCATACCAATTTTTAGTGACTACACTTGAAACGTTAAGTTTTGCAGCAACCGATTTCAATAGCAACAGAAAAGGGACTCCTTGAGACCGATATTCTGGGAAGGGTAAATCTCTTAGACTAGAATACTCTGATTGCTGTTTAGCAGATATTTCATTATGTACAAAGTTAATAGTTTCTAATTTTGCATGGCAGCTGTCTAGAACAATTAAAACAGTGGAAAGATATAACATACTTGCTAAATTAGAACCTCTCATTTCAGGAAATTGTTTGCTTTACGTTGAGTTGACATTAGTTTGCTTCACACTATTTGTTGTCGTTTAACCTAAAACGTTTAATTTAAAAGAAAATAATTAGCTTAGAATTAAACATATTTTTTATTGTTTAGTTGTTATGAGTTTTTTGAAAAAAATGTTGAATATTATTTAAAGCAGGTTTTCTAGAAAATTGTCTTGCAGCTTTGGTTTACAGAATAATGCTACTTATTTTTTATTGTTTAATGCAGACCTAGCTTACACTCTGTACACTTAATAATACATTATGGCTGGTTCCCAGTGATCGAATTACAGACTATGGGCAGGCCATATGTACCCTACTACTCGACTATGGCTATGGGGCCGCGATAACCAGGGAGGATATATTTGGCATTGCTGCTGCTCCGTTTCTGGGATGGAAGCCTTCACCCACTGCAGGTTTCTTTTATCACAGGTCGGTCTATACCACTCTCTCCGTCTTAACTTCTCGTTAGGCCTTTAGTGATGTGCCACACCTTAGAAAACCTGTTCCTCTCACCGGGAATCGAAGCTCAAGCCCATTTTCCAAGTCAAGCGTCTTTCATCGAATCCCAACGACTGGTTCGTATGTTCTTTAGTTTGACATTTATGTAAATTCTACGCGTAGATAAATCGAGCTAATGTTTAGAAGTTGCAAGCCTGCTTATTTTATATAAGTGAGCATATATTTTTAGTGTGAGTAGTTCAGATTATAAATTTGTTTTTGTATAGTGAGAAATGAGTTTCAAAGATTTAATCAGCATTGGTAATATAAACTGGTTGAAACTACGCCACTTCTTGAGAAAGCTCGAAAACAATTTGTTCTTGCTTAAACGGTTTTCACTTCATTAAACTTAAAGAACGAAATTACAAAGCCCACATTTAAAGCAAATTATATCGGCTCTTTTTAATTAACTATCGATTTTGTAAGCAAGAAGGCATTTAAAATTTACGGCTTTAACTATTGGAGTAACTCCGACACCGAATTCTGATATGTATATATGTAAAAGTGAAGCATTTAGCAAATAAAGAATATTACTTAAATACTCTTATGTGCCTTTACTTTACTGTGACTTGTAGTTTAAAACTACAATTAAACTGAGAAATATTTTGGGGTTTTCCTTTTTCGGTTTTTTATTCATCTTTGAAAACTGAAATTGGCACTCGTATGGATTTGCTTTATGACAACTTACACATTTTTTATTTCAAATCAATTATAGAAAAAAATCAACAATTGATTTGATATATAGCATAATGTTTGCTGTTTCACTACTATATTTGCACTACAAAATATATTTTCGAAGATTGGGGCAAACCAAGTTTTAGCACCTCTCGTCCCGATTTAGTGGCACTTGTTTAGGAGCAAACCTTAAAAAGGTTACTTACTTGTAGTAAAGAACTCATCATATAGTTGGGAAATCATATGCTAAATCCGCTTGAGACTATATAAACGGAAATTCACTATGACTTTATGAATGTTTTAATGCTATAGCTTTTAGTTAGATGGTAAGTTTAAAGTGAATTGGTGTCATATTACTCATTTAGTTTCCCGATCAGGAAAAATAAAAATTACAAGACGTGTGACATAAATTGAGCAGCCGAGAGTGTGTTTCTGAGGCCATGTTGAACTTATCGGTAGCGACATGAGCATATTAGCAAAGTTAGGCTTACGTTTAAGTCGGAAAATTTATCAAGTCACCGAAGTACCGAATCCCAAGTTGAGATTATAAATTTGTTTTTGAATAGTGAGCAATGAGTTTCGAGGATTTAATCAGCATTGGTTATATAAATTGGTTGAAACTAAGCCCCTTGTAAAGAAAACCCGAAAACAATTTGTCCTCGCTGAATTAGTTTTCACTTCATTAAACTTATAGAACGAAATTACAAAAGCATATATTTAAAACAAATTATATCGGCTATTTTTAATTAACTATCGATTTGATAGTTAAGCAAAAGGAATTTAAAATTTGTGGTTTTAACTATTTGAGAAACTCTGATGCCGATTTCTGATATGTATACATGTAAAAGTTAAACATTTACCAAATATAGAGTATTACATATATACTCCTATCTGCCTTTACTTTACTGTGTCTATCGCTGTTTAAAACTACAATAGCACTGAAACATATTTTGGATTTTTTTATTCAGTTTTTTATTCTCTTTTGAAAACTTAAATTGGCACCCGTATGGATTTGCTTTAAAAACTACATACAATATTTGTAACATTGATGTAACATAATGTTTACTGTTTCACTGGTATATTTGCACTACAGAACCATATTTTCGAAAGTTGGTGCAAACCAAGTCTAACTGGAATGCTTATTACTTTGTAAAACGTATTTACTCAACTCAAGAGATTGCACAGCAAAAGTTTCTAATTGATTGACGAGTAATAATTAGCTGCCTGCTTCAAGGCAGAAAATATGAGAGAAAAAGACGTAAAAGTCGAATGCATATAAAACCTTCTACTCAGAGTAATCTAAAGGAACTCATGTTATTTATCCCCTTACAAAAGAATAAAATCAGCAATTCACGAGTCAACTCGAATGGTCAAAAAATGTTTTATTGTATCATTTAAAAAAACCTGCTTTGAACTGCAAAAAAGCATTTTCCATTACAATTCATCAACCTAGCTAAAATGCCTAACCGCTAAGGACTACAACATCATTCAATAAAATAAGATGATTAATTGAAAGTAAAACAATTGTTTGGTTTTTAAAATTAACATTCATAAAATATCCACGTTATTCAAGTTTTTTGAAAACATTCGTCAGCTTGGGTTTTAAAACGAGTGAAGAAAAGCAGCATTATAAATTTTTTAATCAATAAATTTTTTAATCACTTCCTGACACTTGCTAGTTAATTTAACAATCAATAATAAGCTTCAAGCATCAAAGCAATCAACAACAAATAATCCGTGAACCAAATTGATGTTAGCCTGGTAAATAGTTTTTAATAACTATTTTTTATTTCTAAAAACATCCGTGTGCCAATGCAGTAATAGCGCTATGGCCGTAGTCTTAGAAACTTTAAAGATTATCAAAACTGTTTCAATTTATATTTTCATGGCCTCAATTTTACAGAATAATATTTCAAAGCTTAGACTAATACCGGAAAAATGTTATACATAACTACATGTTAATCTTGTTTAATACTTGCATTGCCATTTAATTGTGCAGAATTCGCTGTGCTTCAAAACTTCAAAAACAGTTATGTCGGCCTAGAGGTTGACTGGGTTCTTCGATTTATGCTTAGTCAGTGGGAGGTGGTGAAGTTGATGGAGAGTCTCCTCTGCGTTATGGTTATGCACCTTATTTAATGAGGATTATGATGATGGGAGGGGGAGACCGACCGTGGATGGGAATAACTGCCTTGGGTACACGATATAGCTCAGAGGTAGATTGATAACTTGTAATATTTTTGACTACTTTATTTAACCAACTCGAAAAGTAAGATGGGGATTTATACAATGGTTTCCTAACATGATCATTAAACATAAATCAAAACTCTACAAAATATCTCTATGGAGAAAATGGGAAAAGACTAGCTGGATCCTTGAGCTCAGTCTCTAGGTCGGGAAAGGAATGATAATATTTACTACTGCGGCTGTTTTTGTAGATTGATGAGATGAGTTGGCTGCATCTTGCATTGTTGGCAAGTTACACGGCTAACTTGCTTGTTGTGAATGAATGGGCAGAGGGGAAGGGAACGTGCATTGAAGAGCAGTCAGAATGGGAGTTTGAATGTTGGTGGGCATAAGCTCATCAAAGAGGAGGTCGAGGAGGAGCTCTCAATTGAGCAAGGAAACATAATAAACGCTATGGGGCCTTCTCAATTCAATCCTGTAATAACACAGTTTTCATGAAAAAGTTTTGAATTTTAAAAATTTCAAGTCGAAAGTGCTCTAAAAATGACCCTAGAAAACTTTAATGACAATACAGGGTGCAATGTTAATTTCGGTGTACAGGGTGATTGAAAATCAAAAAATTTTTTACTGGAGGTGAGCTGGAGGTCACATTTATTAACATTTTCGAATGAAATTTGGCAGGATTGTTCCTTGAATAATTCTCCGAAGGGCGTTTTTCTCCAATTTTCAAAATTCGAATTTTTGGCAAATTTATCAGCATTTTAAATTTTCCTTCGAAATGAATTTGTGCAAATTTATTTTTTTGAATGTAAATTGGTAACTAAGACATTTTCAACAACCTGGTGAAAATTTCGTCTTGCTATGTTAATTAGTTTTGAAGAAATTTGCACAAATTTATTTCGAAGGAAAATTTAAAATGCTGATAAATTTGTCAGAAATTCGAATTTTGAAAATTGGAGAAAACGCCCTCCGGAGAATTATTCAAGGAACAATCCTGCCAAATTTCATTCGTAAATGTTAATAAATGTGACCTCCAGCTCACCTCCAGTAAATAATTTTTTGATCTTCAATCACCCTGTACACCGAAATTAACATTGCACCCTGTATTGTCATTAATGTTTTCTAGGGTCGTTTTTAGAGCACTTTCGACTTGTAATTTTTAAAATTCAAAACTTTTTCATGAAAACTGTATTATTACAGGATTGAAATGAGATAGCTCTATGGCTTAAACTGGATTGGCGACAGTTATATAAACTAAAACTATTGTGGCTGATTTGCATTTGTTTCGCACCTTTTTGCATCTTGATAAATTTCTCATAACAACTATATCGCTTCTTGTAGTGTCCATGACACAGAAATGTATCATTTACAGCTTTTATTACCATGTTAGCAATCTAATACAATGTTACATCAGACAAACTGCGAGAAATCAGAAAACAGGAAACTAAATAAACGCGTAAAAATCCAAATACAAACCCGCCTTTGTCATTTACAATAACTGTTGTAGTTGTGACTCGAGGCTGCAGTTTGAGGCTTCATGAAGCATTCTCATGAGCAACGTGAAGTCGAGAAATTATTGAAGCTGCTCATGAAGCTATTGAAACAAAATCTTATGTAAATACTTGGGTTTCTAAATGTCTAAATCAAAGGTAACCATGGGCTAGTATTGTATCTTGGTGGGAGTGGAACCCTATTGGGACAAATTTCTCGGAAACTGTGCAACTTAGAAAGAAACTATCAGCACATCAAATACTATCTATTGGTGTACCGCATTTTCTATAACACCCAATGTAGGTCGTTCTACGGGTCAAAATCTACGATTGACTCAATAGCCTCAAACTTTTATTAAGACAAAAGGGTCACATTAGTGAAGCATTTTTCGTGGCAGCTCATGAGTCAACCGTTTGACATGCAACCTATAGTTGTGACAGCACCGTGATTTTAAAGTTGCAAGCCTATTAACTCAATATTTACCGTAAGCTCATATTTGAGTGTCAGTAGTTATGATCATAAATTAATTTCGTATAGTCAGAAACGAGTTACAAAACTTATTATGCACCAGCGATATAAACTGGTAGGTACTACGCCACTTGTAAAGAAAACACGAAAAGAATTTGGGCTTGTTAAATGGGTCTTCACTGATACAAGCTTATAGAACAAAATTACAAATCGGTTATTATTTTTTGAAACAAATATCGATTTGATAGTTAAGCAAATAATTGTAAAATTTACGGCTCTAAATATGGTGGCAACTATTTATTTACTGTACTTTACATTAAGTCTAGTCTTTACACAAAATTGAAATATTGAGCAAAACAGTTGTTATAATTGAAGTTTTTTTGGTTATTTATACAAATTATATTAACAGCAAAATGTGTTTTGATATGTATATATTTTCAAACCCGACGTGGTTAGAACTTCTGAACAACTCTCTACATTCACTTATGTATTAGATATTAGAGAATCCTGCTTAATAAAATATTTGAATATACCTTCATACGACATTATCAAGAAATTGTATATCAACTTATATACAGACGGGTAACTAGTATTTAATGTTAGCCGTCTGTCAACTCAAAACTATTTATTGAGATTTCATTAATGCTTCTTGATTAAGCACATGGAAAATATGTCATTCAGTTTGTTGGCAAAATACATTCTTCCACACCAATTTTGCAGATTTCTGTGCACTTACCGACCAACTAACAATAAGTAATGACTGGGCTTTGTGCATTTATGGTTAACAATGTTGAATACAATAAATAGCATTTAATCTTACACAATAACAATTTAAATGCAGTGTGAAGTAGAGCAAATGCAAACATCGATTAAAGGAAACATCGATTTTAGCCAGATAAATAGTTTACAATAACAGCTTACACTATTTCTTTCTGAAAAACGTTCGTTTGCAAATTCATATTCTGCATATATTCTGCACGATCGATCGATATACCGTAGTCTTGGAAACTTTTGACATTGTCAAAACCGATTTTGTTTATAATATCATGGCCTGAATTTTGCAGAAAATGTTTCCAAATTACTACCATAATAATTGTACTCTATCACTACAATATTACACTGCATACTAATATTATATTATGCTACTGCTATCACATTAATTGTGCAAAAAAGTGCGATGCTTATAAACTACATACACTATTTCACTAACTTTATTTTAAAATCAATTAATAAAAATAAATTACAAATATTTTGGTTGATCTCATTTTGTCTTTTAGATATTTTGAATCTGAAAAATTATCATAGCAAGTACACATCTACTTTTAGTGCAATGGTCGACAGTGTATTAATTTACAAATGATTTATTTAGTCGTATGCATTATAAACCTTTTAAATTTATTTGAAAATATACTATATACAATTTAAGTCTTTAATGTGATTATTATATAAGCTTGAATTTTTTAAACTGCTTTGTTTCATTTTTGCTTAGATTTTCGAAACTGTTTTAGCCTCTTTTAAAATTCGAACATTTAGATCTTATTGTAATAGTGAATAATTTCATTACAATAAAAATTCTGATGAATATATACTTAAAAAGCAAATCTAGATAATACTATTGACTTTTTTAAAGTGTCAAGCGACTTAACATGCCATACAAAGTTGATATGTCACATTATTTTTTTAATTGTCGCGCTTGTTGGGGTAGCTCGAACCATTTTAGAGCCACTTGAACTTTGACAACTTGATTTAAAGTTGGTTTCAGCTTCACAACTTTTGTATTTTTCTTTTTGCTGTACGCCAGCTCAAGTCCCATCCCGATGGAGCATGCTAATATGCAAGCTGCCCAAACAAAGAACACTTTCCACAATTTTCCTTGAATTTGCTGCTGTATTTCCTGCTTCAAGTTTTCTGCATGTCTACCCGACCTCACGTTTGTTTTACTAACAACCCTATTTTCATCCTGAACGCGAAGTGAATGAAGAAATCCTTCGCTTTCCTTTTCTAGTCGACGGAATATACCAGTTTCCATGAGTCGTTGGACGTATCCTGCAATGCGTTCATTATTTGGCGGCATAAAGGTCCAGAAATTTGTACCACCATTTAGCAGCTCCTTCCCTAGATGACAAAGAGCCCCATTTTGGACGGACACGGTCCCATTATCTCGCAGAGCTTCAATAAGGTTTAGCATATATACTGGAAAAATCCAACGACCACCGCGAAACACCTTCGAGCTATAGTTTTGCACGAGAAACTCGGCCCATTGAAGTATATCATTAGAACTAGCAGTAACAACATTTTGCCGTGCGTATGCATTTTTGAAGTGAACAAATCCTTTATTGATCCAAGTCCCAGTTTTGTTTGAAGTCATTGAAGAGAGATAGTTCATAATTATAGGTGCAACATTATCTCCAGTTACAGCTGCAGAGTAGTTGTTGCTGTCTAAATCAGCAAACATTTCCAGCGCTTGTTCTTCAGGAGGGCTAATCAAGCGACTGGAAACACCGCCGCTGTACATATCCACCACTACGCGAATTAGAAGTAGCCAGATGACAAATACTATTTTATGTTGTTTGGCTGATCCACTCAATCCGCCGGATAGCAAGGATGACAAAAGTAGTAGCAAGTTATTGCCAAACTGCTTGGGTTCCATAATTACAGCCAAGGTTATCAACGTAATAGCGATGCATATCCATGTTCCGTGAAGACGCTAATACGCTTGTGAAGACCTTAGGCGACCACATGGGCTCTTGTTTCCAACGTGGCAGGTCACAGTAAAGGAAATTCCACTCCACGTTGCAAGTACTGATAAATATTGGCTTGTGTTCGAAACTTTTGTATCGCTCCCAAATTTTAGTTGGACTGTATACACCAACAGAAAATGACGTGAATGTGGCAATAATAGTAAGCTCGTTGGTTTCTTCTATCTTTGACATCAACTTCTTTTGAAGTTGTTTGTCGTACCAATTTTTAGTGACTACAACTGAAACATTGAGTTTTGCAGCAAGTGATTTAAATAGCAACTGAATAGGGACATATTTAGAGCGATATTCTGGAAAGGGTAAATCTCGTAGACTAGAATACTCTGATTGTTGTTTGGCAGATATTTTATAAAAATATAAGTTAATAGTTTCTAATTTTGCGTGGCAGCTGTCTAGAATAATTGAAACAATAAAAAGATATAACATAGTTTCTATAGCTGAGTCTCTCATTTTAGAAAATTGCCTAATATGTACTTAATTTAGGCTGAAAAGATTTTCATATATTTGCACGCTCGTTTGCTTCAGTATATTTGGTGACACTTCAATTGTAATTGGAAATATAAATTCATGATAAATCAACATAAATTTAAACGTATCTTTGGTGTCTTCGCAAATATTTCGCCACTTATAACGTGTAAACTTATATCTTTGTTGGACTGATACTTATGATGTCAATTCTACCTTTCGAAAGTCGGGTTCAAATGTAGAAGTTTCAAGCCTGCTAATGCAATATTAGATGTAAGTAAAGGTATGTTTTTAGTGTCAGTAGTTGGGACAGTAAATTTGTTTTTCTATAGTCAGAACTGAGTTTGAAGGACTTAATAAGCACTGCTAGTACAAACCGATGGAAAATTACCCACTTGTAAGGAAAACTCGAAAACAATTTGTGCTTGTTTAATTGGTTTTCTCACAATCAATCGTGAAGAACGAAATTACAAGTGGAATAAAAATTGTAATTATATCGGTTCTCCATTAACACTAGATTTTACAGTAAAATAAATTAATCCAAATTTGGGGCTTTGGCTTTACCTATTATATTTGAGCAATTGAGCAATAGTCATGAGTGTTTCGACATTATAGCTTTTGGTTGGATGGTAAGTTTGCAATCAATAAAAGGGTCAGAATCAATCATAAGTATTTGTAAATTGCTCTTAGTGAGAAACTTAATTTACAATATCTACTTCAATTACCTCTTTCTGAAAATTACATATGTTCTCTTGTAAATATAAAATGCTATGTTATATATATATACTTTACGTGGTGTATTAAACAAATTTAAGATGTTTGCTAAGCTATACATATATGCGAGGAAAGAAATTATAACTAACGTTGTAAGAAAGCTGATAAGGAAAAAAGTATCGAATGAGTGAAAGTGTATGTCAAATGTTGAATATGTTAGATTTGACCATAAAAAGATGATTTGTCATTCGTGTCCATTATCTCCTTTTTTATCTTTGATGTCTGCATAATAACCGTAATTTAATTTCCTCAAAAACGACTGTATCCCTTTGTTGTACCCTCAATTTTTTTCTGGTGATTAAGGCTTGACTTTGCGTCATGTGCATGTGATATTTGTTTCTTAAGTATCTAAGTAGTGTCAACGTATAAATGCTTCATATGACTACTTTTAGCGAATGAAATTTATGTTGTCACAACTAATGCTCATGAGCTTTTGTGCTGGACGTGCTGAAGAAAGGATACATTATATCCTTTCTTCAGCACTAATTCTTCTTCTTGGCCTCACCAGACAAACTACCTGTTTTGTTTGTGGTATGTTTGTGAGCTCTTTAAGAATGTATTGCCCAAGCACTCTTTTAAAGCTAGTATTTTAAAAATCTTGGAAATATTTTGAGGTCAATTTTCATCCGACCAACTTTACTTCATGTTATCTGGTTATATATAGTATTTTTTTAATTTGCTTGTTGACTTCCTCTTGCGTTGGATGCATCTCAATACTGGAAACAGCTGCATGAAAGGCACAAATTTATGGGTTATCAGTGGAAGTTTTTGAAACTATAGATATGACTTAAAGCAAAGATTTTATAAAACTTAAGGCTTTAACTATTCCAACAACCCCGACACTATGTTAGTACTATATATACGGATAGGTGAAGTACTTATCACATACAATACGAATCTCCTTACGTGTAAAAATATTTTTTTGAAAGTAGCGCCGAATGTTTTAAGGTCGCCTTCGACCATATTAAGATATAGTAAAAAATATTATGAGTTTCTTGATACTATAGCTTTTGGTTAAATGGCGAGTTTGCAATCTATATTAAAGTCCAAAACAGTCATAAGCAGTTGCAAACTGGTTTTAGTCCCAAAACATAATTTACAGTATATTTCAATTATCTCTCTCCTTAAAACCACCCGTGCTTTAGTAAGGATAAGCCGAAGTTTTAACTATTCCTACAACCCCGACCTTACTTTCGTACTATATATATGGATAAGTGAAGTATTTATCATACACAATAGGAATCGATAGATTTTAAGTGTCTAAATCTGCCGAGTACTAAAATATTTAAAAAAAATTGTTTACTCGTTTTCATGTGGGTTTTGCTAACTACTCTGTTGCCCTCTTGAACCTTCACTGAATGAACAAATCATTCGATTCTTTGAGTAATCGATACCTTATGAGCTTATCTCCAAGACAGCACCGAGCCTCATATTTAAATGTCCGAATTCCATTATCTAGTTCGGAATCCATAACGTTCATTATTGCACCTTCCCATTTGCAATCGATGGCAACCCTACAACTGCTTTCAAGAAATTCCGCCATTTCAATTGGATTGCGAATGCTATCACCGGCCAAAACCGATCATTCATGTACATACAAGAGGCAAATAGCAAATTTGTTGACCCAGCACCCGGTTTGGTATGAAACCTTTGAAGAGATAGATTTCATAACTAGCAATATGACGCACACCTTTGAAAGCTGAAGAATAATTTTTGCTGTCCGAATATCGAAATGTTTGTAGTAAATGCTCTCAGGTGGACTTCTTGGGCGACTGGACACACTGCCGCTGCATTTATCCACCAATATGCGACTACGAAGTATCCAAGTGATAAAAATATTTTTCTTTTGTTTGGCTTTTAACTTGGACCTCCACTTAATATGGATGATAACAGCATAATCAAAATTGTGTCAATTTGTCTGGTCCCAAAATAATGACAAACAACAGAAAGATTATGACCGTGTATATCCACGTCACAACTTAAAATGCCATTGTGAAAACTTTCATCGAATATATTGGCTCTCTTCTCGTACGCCATTGGTCACAGTAAATGAAATTCCACGTCGGGTTTTAATAATGATTGTTATTGGCTTGTGCTTAGAATTTTAATATTGTTCCCACAGGTACTTGGGACTGTACAGCCTGTTTGAAACCCAGTCACATGAGTTAGAATAGTGACTTGGTTGATTGCTGTTAAAGAAATGGTTAACATGAATATTTTTTCTGCGTTGGACAACTTACAGACTTTAATCCATCAACAAATGTTTTTTCGGCTATTTTGTACGCCACATTGATAATCGAATATAATTATACGCAACTATTTTCAAGACGATCGTTTTATTTCAAACCATATAAACTATATCTAGATAGAACGAAAGAAATATTTATCAGAACATAATTATTATAATTTGTTTTTTCTATTTAGTTCCTATTAAATTAAATTATATCCACAATAAAAATGGTTTTGATAGATGTATATTTTTTAAACCCGACTTTTTTAGAAGTCGTGATAAAAATTCCACATTCAATTCTTTATAACATATTGGAGAATCCTGCTTCTTAAAATGTTTGGATATATAGTCATAGGACATGATGAAGAAACTGAACTTATATGAACTTATAGAAAAATAAATAGTAAAGTTAGCCATCGGTCAATTAAACAGTATTTATTGATATTTCATTAACGTTGCTTGATTAAACACACGATTTTTTTTTAAATCAGATTGTTAGCAAAATACTTAAATGCAAACCCGATTTGTAGATTTTTGTACACTAAAAACACCAACTCCAAAAGAGTAGTTTTGTGCATTAATTGTTAACATTGTCCAATACAAAAAATCGCATCGAATCTCGCACAGTAGCAAGTTTAATGCAGTTTGAAATAAAGAAAATGTATAGATAAGTGTGTCATGCTTCTTTTTTATTTACGTTTAGATATTGGTACATTTTATTTTGTACAGACATAATACATAGAGCTTATTAAATTTATTAGAACGCGTATACTTAAACTGCTTGGTATGCTAGGGTACATAAAAATAAGCTACTTACAGCAAAACACTTTAACTAGTTTAGGCGGGGTTAATTGTTTTCGAATTGGTGCGGGACGAATATCTGGCGCATGTTGAATCATGGTGCAAAATTAAATTAAAATAGTTTGTGATGTGAGCAGTGCTTAAAACTAATGGTAAATCTATAAGAGCAAAAAGGACGCGTAAGCAATAATAGTCTTAAAATATTTCCATCTTGTAAAACATATTCTGAAATTAAAGCATTATTCGGATATTTTACACCTGCTAGCTGAACTTTACCGTCAATAATATGCTTCGTGCTTAAAAGCAACCAAAGACGTATGTCCGTCGATCTATTGTATTTTAGCCTGATAAATAGTTTACAATATATACTTACGCCATTTCCTTCTGAAGAAAATCCATTTGCCAATTCCGCAACTGCCGACGCCGTAGTCTAAGAAACTTTCAACATTGTAAAACAGGTTTTAGCTTACCCTCTCGTGGCCTCGACCTTGCAGAAACAATTTTATAAATTCAAGTACTCCTATTATGAATGTAATAGGATCAATATATACAAATATTATTTAATGCTACTGGCATTACATTTTAATTGTGCAAACGAGCGCTATGATTAAAAACTACAAGAACCAACCCATAACCATTATTACACGATCAACTAAACTAAAAAACATCACAAGTATTTCGGTACATTTTTAAAATAGAATCGTCAAGAAATGTAACATTTTGCTGCTTATATTACCATGTTAACATTTATTTACAATGTCATACAAAACAAACTTTGACAAATTGAAAAACTGCTGCAATTAAATAAACGCATACAAATCCAAATAAGAACTATTATATAAACACAACCATTTATATTGACTGCCGTAGTTGTAAAAGTATCGTAGTTTTTGACAATTAAGTGACTTTGAAGCCATATTCGCTTTGACATATGCATTTTAAACTTTAAAATAGATGAATTTGGAGATGTAATTAATCATATTTGTATTATTAGGCTATAAACTAATAAAACTAGTGAGTTTTGTTAATGCTTAGGTCTGTGAAGACATGTAAGTCTCCTTTAAAATTCAAACCATAGATTCTTATTGTAATAAATAATAAATCAGATCGAATAAATATTCTGATAAATATTCAGTATCAAGCTACTCAAGGTACCACTCACAGTTGACATACCTCATAATCGTTTATACTAATCATCGCGCATGTTTGGTTTGTTCATACCATTTTAGAGCCACTTGGACTTTGATTACTGGTTTTGAAACTGGTTTCAAAATCACGACTTTTTTATTTTTCTTCATGCTGCATGCTAGCTCAAGTCCAATTCCGACGAAGCATGCTAAAATGCAAGCTGCCCATACAAAGAACACCTTCCACAATTTCCCTTGAATTTGCTGCTTTATTTCTTGTTTCTGTTTTTCTGCATGTCTACCAGTTCTCACGTTTGTTTTACTAATAACCCTGATTTCCTCCTGTACGCGAAATGAATGACGAAAACCATCGCTCTCCTTTTGTAGTCGACGAAAAATGCCGGTTTCCATGAGTCGTTGGACGTATCCGGCAATGCGTTCATGATTTGGCGGAATAAACGTCCAGAAATTTGTACCAGCATTTAGCAGCTCCTTTCCAAGATGACAAAGAGCTCCATTTTGCATGGACATGGTCCCATTATCTCGTACAGCTTCGATAAGGTTTAGCATAGCTACAGGAAAATACCACCGACCACTGTAAAAAACCTTAGTGCTAAAGTTTTGCACGAGAAACTGAGCCCATCCAAGCTTATCATTCGACCTAGCAGTAGCTACGTATTGCCGTGAGTATGAATTTTTTAAGTGAAGATATCCTTTGTTGATCCAAGTTGCAGTTTCGTTTGATGTCATTGAAGAGAGAAACCTCATAACTATAGGTGTAACATTATCACCCGACACAGCTGCAGAGTAATTGTTGCTGTCTAAATCAGCAAATGTTTCCAGTGCTTGTTCTTCAGGAGGGCTTATAAGGCGACTTGATACACCACCGCTGTAGATATCAACCAGTACGCGAATTAGGAGTAGACAAATGACAAAGATTAATTTATGTTGTTTGGCTGATCCACTCAATCCACCAGAAAGTACGGATGACAAAAGTAGTACCAAATTATTGTCAATCTGCTTGGGTTCCAGAATAATAGCCAGGGTTATAAACGTAATAGCAATGCATATCCATGTTCCTTGGTCTAATACGCTTGTAAAGACCTTCAGCGACCATATGGGCTCTTGTTTCCAACGTGGTAGTTCACAGTAAAGGAAATTCCACTCCACGTTGTCTGTACTGATAAATATTGGCTTGTGTTTGAAGCTTTTGTATCGCTCCCAAATTTTGTTCGGACTAAATACACCCTCAGATAATGTCGAAATAGCGGCGAGAATAGTAACCTCGTTGATGTCTTCCATCTTTGATCTTAACTTATTTTCAAGTTGTCTGCCGTACCAATTTTTAGTGACTAGAGTTGAAACGTTAAGTTTTGCAGCAAGCGATCTCAATAGCAACTGATATGGGACTACTTTAGAGCGATATTCTGGAAAGGGCAAATCTCGTAGACTAGAATACTCTGATTGTTGTTTAGCAGATATTTCATAAAATGCAAAGTAAATAGTTTCTAATTTAGCATGGCAGCTGTCTAAAGTAATTAAATCAATGTAAAGATATAATATTGTTGTTCTAACTCGACCTCTCATTTTGGGAAATTGCCAAATATGTATTTGATTTACGCTCAGAAAACTTCCATAAATTTGCCCATTCGTTGGCTTGAGATAATTTGTTGACAGTTGTCCTGTGGGAATATAATCAAATTAAATTAAATCATATTATCTCGTGATTTTAAATATCTTGTTATTTTAAATATCTCGTTATTTTAAAAATACACTACACTAAACAGTTTTCTGATAAAGACTCGTGTGAATATACTTTAAAGCAAGCCATCGAGGAAATTGTTTTGCTGACTAGGCTCAAAAATTAATGCTTGTTTCCGTAATAGAAACTTTGAAAAAATGAGTAGTTGAGCGTAGTTATTTTAATAATAATAGTTATGATACCAATAGTAAACTTAAATATGTTATGTTATCTGTTTGATAGAACTTTGTGCAAAATTTACCCGTAGAAAATTCGAGTTTATGTATAGAAATTGCAAGCCTGTTAACACCATAGTTAATGTAAGGAATTTGATATTTGTGATACTAAATTTATTTTTGCATAGTCAGAAATGATTTACAAAAACTTATTTAGCACTAGTTATATAAACTGGTACAAACTTAGCCACTTGTTACGAAAACACAAAAACAATTTGTGCTTTTACTGAATTTAACTTATACAACGAAATTGGTATTTTTGATAGAAATATCGATTTGATAGTTATACAAAAAGTTATTAAAATTACAGCTCTAACTACTATAGCAACTCCGACACTTCTAGTGTAATACATGGAAAAGTGAAGTATTTAGCAGCTATCCAATACTATGCGAACATTCTTAAGTGTAAATACTTTACTGTCTAACGCTTTTATTAGCTTCTTTTATTGCAGACCTGCTTACACTCTTTAGACTTTACCCTAATTATCAATTAGAACAGGTTCCTAGGGATCGATTTACAGAGTATATTTATAAACTACAATAAAACACATATTATGTCTTCTTGTTATTTGGATTTTTTCGTTCTCCATTTAAATCTGATAGTTGCACTTGTATGTATTTGTTTCAAAAAGTAATAGTACAGCTTTCATATCAAATCAGGCATGTGTAAAACTCATTATCACTCATTTGTTATATGTTATAATTTACAGTTTCACCAGCATACAAAAATTCGAAAGTGGCGACTAACCAATTTTCTGAACTTCGTATATTGATTTGATGGTAGTTACATATATAGAATCAAACCTAGCGAAATTCCAGCAAATTCGAAAATATGCGACTTTTAGCAAAACGTAAATAATAATTTAGGCGTGTTTAATTGTATCCCACGTGAAAAAACATGTAGAATATGTCATATTAGGGTGCAAATATAAATTTATACTTTATTATGTGAGGAGTGCTTCAAACAATTAGTATATCCATAATAGAAAAAAGTCTAAATAATCGCCTGAAAATAATCTAATACACATGCCTGTCGATCAAATTGATTTTAGCCTGATAAATAGTTTATAAAAGCAACTTACATTATTTCTTTCTGAAAAACATTCGTTTGTAAACTTAACGATAATTTGACGTCGTAGTCTTAGAAAATTTTAACGTTGTCAAACAGTTTTTGTTTATAATTTTATGGCCTCAATTTTCCAGAATTTTTTTCAAAATTAGTACCCATATAGTTGTACTCTATCACTACAAATTACACAGCAAACTAATATTATTGATCATTACTGGCATGATATTTTAATTGTGCAAAAAATGTAATGTGCTTAACAACTTCAAAAACTAGTTCATTGACTTTATTTTAAAATCAATTAATCTAAAAATAAATTACAAATATTTGGGTAGATTTCCTTTTGTCTTTTAGATATTTTGAATCTTAAAAATTTCATAGCAAATACACGTCTTCTTTTAGTGGCAATGGCCGAGTAATGTAACAATTTACAGGTTACATTCCCATCTTAACATTTTAAGACAATGTCACGTAAACCAAACTGCGAGAAATTGAAATACTGATGCATAGATATCCAAACATAAACCAAGTAAATCATATTCACTCCTGTAGTTAGAGGAGTGTAGAGGTTTTTAACAAATGACTGTCTATCAGCCCGGATTTTTTTCGCGAAAACATTTTAAACTTCACATTTATTTTAAAAGGTACGGTATAAAATTTAACTTTTCAGTGTGATGTTTTAATAAGCCTCAATTTTTATAACTGTAGTTTCATTCTTGCTTAGATTTGTCAAACTGTTTTAGGCCTAGTTTAAAAGTCAAATTTGTCAATCTTTTTTATTAGTGAATAATTGTGATGAATATAGACTCTAAAAGCAAATCTAGACACCATTTTGGACTTTTTACAATTGTCAAGCGACTTAACATGCCATAAAGAGTTGACATGTGCCATTAGTATATTTTTTATTGTCGCATATCTTGGGGCTGTTCGAACCATTTTAGAGCCACTTGAACTTTGACTACTTGATTTGAAGTTGGTTTCAAAGTCACAACTTTTGTATTTTTCCTGATGCTATATGCCAGCTCAAGTCCCATTCCAATGAAGCAAGCTAATATGCAAGCTGCCCATAGAAGGAACACTTTCCACAATTTTCGTTGAATTTGCTGCTTCATTTCTTGTTTCATTGTTTCTGCATGTCTACCCATTCTCACGTTTGTTTTACTAACAACCCTATTTTCATCCTGAACGCGAAGTGAACGAAGAAACCCTTCGCCCTCCTTTTCTAATCGACGAAACACGCCAGTATCGATGAGTCGTTGGGTGTATTCTGCGATTTTTTGATTATTTGGTGGCCTAAACATCCAGTAACGTGCACCACTATGTAGCGGTTCCTTTCCAAGATGACAAACAGCCCCATTTTGCATGGACTTGGTCCCATTATCTCGCATAGCTTCGATTAGGTTTAGCATATACACTGTATAATCCCAACTCGAACTGTAGAATACCTTAGAGCTGTAGTTTTGCACAAGAAACTGGGCCCATTCATGCTGATCAGCAGCTCTAGCAGTAGCTACATATTGCCGTGCGTATGAATTTTTCAAGTGAAGAAAGCCTTTATTTATCCAAGTTCCGGTTTCGTTTGAAACCATTGAGGTTATATATTCCAGTATTAGCGGTGTAGCATAATCACCCGATACAGCAGCAGAGTAGTTGTTGTTGTCTAAATCAGCAAACGTTCTAAGAGCTTGTTCTTCGGGAGGGCTAATCAGGCGACTAGATACGCCGCCGCTGTAGATATCCACCAGTACGCGAATTAGAAGTAGCCAGATAACCAAGATTAGCTTATGTTGTTTGCCTGATCCACACAATCCGCCGGAAAGCACGGATGACAAAAGTAGTACCAAGTTGTTTTCAAAGTGTTTAGGTTCCAGAGCAAACGCCATGATCAAGAATGTAATAGCAAAACATATCCATGTTCCATTATCCAATACGTTGGTAAAAACTTTGAAAGACCATATGGGCTCTTGTTTCCAACGCGGCAGGTCACAGTAAAGGAAATTCATCTCCCCGTTGTCTGTACTGATAAATATTGGCTTGTGTTTGAAACTTGTGTATTTGTCCCAAAGTTTGGTTGGACTATATCCATCCGAAGCCAATGACGAAAGGGTTGCGACAATAGTAAGCTCGTTGCTCTCTTCTATATTTGACTTTAACTTCTTTTCAAGTTGTTTGTCATACCAATTTTTAGTGACTACAAGTGAAACGTTAAGTTTTGCAGCAACCGATCTCAATAGCAAAAGAGTAGGGACTAGTTTAGAGCGATATTCTGAAAAGGGTAAATCTCGTAGACTAGAATACTGTAACTGTTGTTTAGCAGATATTTCATAACGTACAAAGTTAATAGTTTCTAATTTTGCATTGCAGATGTCTACAATTAGTAAAACACTAGAAAGATATACCTTAGTTGCTAAATTCGAGCCTCTCATTTTGGGAAATTGTCGATTATGTTTACTTTACGTTGAGACGACATTTGTTTGCTTCAAATTATTTGTTGACGTGAAGCCTATAATGGGAAATATTAAATTATAAAATAATTAAACATCCTTTTTATTCAGACCTTGTTTTTTGTTTAATGTTGACCTTGCTTACACACTGTAGACATAATAATATATTATGGCTGGCATCCAGTGATCGAATTACAGATTATGGGCTGGCCATATCTACGCTAATACTCAACTATGGCTAAGGGGCCGCGACAGCCAGATAGGTCGGTCTACACCACTTTCTCCCTTTTAAGTCCTCGTTAGGTCTGAGTGATGTGCTACACCTTCGAAAACGTACTCCTCTCACCGGGAATCGAAGCTTAAGCCCATTTTCCAAGTCAGGCGTCTTTCATCGAATCCCAATGACTGGTTCGTATGTTCTGTTCAATTATGCAAATGCTTACAGTAGAAAAATCGAGCTTATGTTTAAACGTTGTAAACCTGCTAATACAATATTTTATGTAAGTAAGCGCATATTTTAGTGTCAGTAGTTGAGATTATAAATTAGTTTTTGTATAGTGGGAAATGAGTTTCAAGGATTAAATCAACGCTTGTAATATAAATGAATGAATGTATTATGGAGTTTGAAATAAAGACTTTCAAATATAAATTCAAAAATAAACTGGTTGAAACTAAGCCTTTTGCAAAGAAAACTAAAAAACAATTTGTTCTTGTTTAATTGGTTTTCACTTTATTGAACTTATAGAACGAGATTACAAACGCCATATTTGAAACAAATTATATCAACTCTTTTTAATTAACTATCGATTTGATAGTTCAGCAAAAGGCACTTAAAATTTACGGGTTTAACTTTTGAAGCAACTCCGACACCGCATTCTTATATATATGTAAAAGTGAAGCATTTAGCAAATATAGAATATTATGCAAATCTTTCCACGTGCCCTTACTTTACTGTGCCTATCGCTGTTTAAAACTACAATAAAACTGACAAATTGGTATTGGTATTAGTATGGTCACTTCAGGTTCAAAATAATTTTTTGGGTATAAACATGTTGCCTACATATAAGTAGGACTTACAAATATTTGCGCTTTTTATTTATTTGGTTTTTCATTCTCCTATGAAAACTAAAATTGGCACCTATATGGTTTGCTTTAAAAACCACTTCATATCAAATCAAGCATACATAAAAATCCACAATTGATTTGATATATAACATAATATTTACAGTTTCACCAGTATATTTGCCCTACAAAATTATATTTTCGAAACTAAGTCAAACTGGGGCAAACTAAGTCTTAGCACCCCTCGACCCGATTTATTGATACTTGTTTAGAAGCAAACCTTAAAAAGGTTACTTATTGTAGTAAAGAACTCATTTCATAATGTTGGGAAATCATATGCTAGGGGTGCTTGAGACAATATAAACGTAAATTCAATATGACGGTATGAATGTTTTAATATCATAGCTTTTAGTAAGATGGTTAGTTTGCAGTCAATTAGTGTTATAAGTATTACTCATTTAGTTTCTCGATCAGGATAAATAATAATTGCAGGACTTGTGACATATGAATTGAGCGGCTGTGAGTTTGTTTCTGAGGCCATGTTGAACTTGTCAGTAGTGACATGAGCAATTACGCCATATTAGCAAAGTTAGGCTTACGTTTAATTCGGGAAATTCTTATTACTTTGTTAAAAAAGAGTACTCAGCTTAAAAGAATGCAATGCAAAGGTTTCTTATTGAATAATGAGTAATAACAAGCTGCCTGATTCATGGCAGAAAATCATTATATACTATTTTGGATAAGGTTTACATCTTTAAAGATTAAAATTGGAGAAAAATACGTACATGTCGAATGTATATGAAACCTACTCAGGGCAAGGTTATTTAGCCCCTTACACAAAATATTAAAATCGATAAACTTTTTGGAAATTCTACCCGTAGATAAATCGGGTTTGTGTGGTTAAGTTGCAAGCCTGCTATTGCAATATTCCATAAGGGTAAGCGTATATTATTTATTGGCAACAGTTGGGATTATAAATGTTTTAGTATAGTCAGAAATGAGTTTGAAGGATGTTTTCAGCACTGGTAGTATGAACTGGTAGAATTTAAGCCACTTATATTGAAAACAAGAAAACAATTTGTGCTTGTTTAATTGTTTTTTTCACTTAATTATGCTTACGGAACGAAATTACATATCGTATTTAAAAAAAATACAAGTATCAATTACATAGTTAAGCAAAGAGATAAAAATTGTAGCTTAAAGTATTGTAGCAGCACCCAGAATACTTATGTGATATATGAAAAGTAAAGCATTGACCATATATTGAATATTATACGAATCCTCTTATGAGTAAATAACTTTCTTTATGGATCGTTTTTATAGAACTACAATAAAACTGACAAATGTTTTGTCTATTAATTCTTTTGGTGTTTTCATTCTCTATTTCAAACTATAAAATTTTAAGTAGCACTTGTGTGGAATTGCTGTTAAAGCTACTAGTACAACTTTCATATCAGATGAGGAATACATAAAAATCAAAGTTTGATTTATTAAGAGAACTGTAAAATATAAAAGAAATGGCCACCCTGCATCTGTCTTTTTTGAAAAAAAATATTGGTTACTTTATTTACTTGGACTCCAAGTTTTTTCACGTTTTACCTTCTGAAAATTGTTTTGAAACTTGAAAGAAATGCTTGTCTTCGTACTGTGATTGTGGTACCCATTAAATCAAAGTAACTAATATTCGACTAACATTGGAATCATGCCCCGCCATTCAAATCCCCAAGCGTGTCCTCTCTTTTACTGGATACACTCATTTGATTTATTATATAGCACAATGTGTGCAGTTTCACTAGCATATTTTCACTACAAGATTATGTTTTTAAAAGTTGTGCCAAACCAAATCCTAAAACTTCGCGTCTCGATATAATGGCACTTGTTTAGAAGCAAACCTAAAGAGATTACTTATTTTTAGCAAAGCACGCCTTTCATGTTGTTGGGAAATCATATGCTGAAAGTGCTTCAGACAAGTATTGAGGTATAGTCAATATGACAGTATGGGTGTTTTAATTTTATAGATTTTGGTTAGTTGGTAAGTTTGCAATCGGTAATAATAACAACAATCATTAACAGTTGTAAATTGCTTTTAGTCTGTAACTTAATTGACAATTTTGTTTTTCAAAGAAACACGTTCTCTAGTTAAGATAAACAGTTTTACATATTGTATATACCATAAAAGCTGTCTTATAAAAATACAAGTTGTCTGTTAAGCTATGTGTATATACGAACAAACGTGATATCTGAAAAATTAGTTATTTATTGACGATGATTTATTGATGATTAAAGGAGCGAGAGGTTTCAAGAGTAAATCGGTCACAAGGTCACATGCATTTTAAATAGCAATTTTTTTTATTGTCGATTCTGACATACATACATACATATATAAACGTACAAAAGCGTACTTAAACTTACATATACGTTGCTATACATCACATCTTTCGCCGCAATCGGTAGTTGCTAATAGAAATGCTGATTGATTAGAAACGTCAAATAATGGTATCCAGTTTGTCGGCAAAATACAAACATGCACACCTATTTTACAGATTTTTGTACACTTACCATTGGTAAGTTCCAAACAACTCACTATCACAATAAGTAATGACGGTGTCTTTGTGCAATAATTGTTAACGTAGTTGAATACAACAAATCGCCTTTAATCCTACACAATAGCAATTTTAATAGTTTAAAATCGAGGAAATGCATGAAAAGACTGTGCCTTGTTTCTTTTTATTCAAGTTTAGACATAATTACATTTCCTTTGTTAAAATACAACATGACGTCGTTAATTTATTAGAACGTTTATAAATAAACAACTTGGTTTTACGAGGTTTTTCAAATAATATGTGACTTATTGCAAAACATAAATAATGATTTAGGCGTGTTTAATTGTATATTATGTGGACAACTGTATGGAATATGTTTAGGTTGCAAAATAAATAAATATTGATTATTATCTGCGCAATGCTTCAAACCGTTAGTATATCTATTCTAGCAAAAAAAGGTCTAAGTGATCGCCTTAAATTATTTCAAGCTTTTAGAAATATGTTCTGTATTAACAATAAGCTTCGTGCTTAAATCCAATCAAAGCCATATACAATCTGATTATCATATACTTCAAAATCTAATCTAGATAATTCTATTGACTCAGTTTTAAGTAATTACGTAGCTTAGAATACCATATAGAATTCAAATATCCCATTATATTTTCTACTTCATGTCGCTCGAAAAGTTGTTCGAACTATTTTAGAGCCGGCTGAAGATGGTTTTAAAGTTACCACTTTTGTTTTTTTCTTGATGCTGTATGCCAGCTCGAGTCCTATCCCAATGAAGCATACTAAAATGCAAACAGCCCACACAAAGAAAACTTTCCACAGTTTTGTTTGAATTTGCTGCTTCATTTCTTGTTGCATTTTTTCCGCGTATTTACCAGTTTTCACGGTTGTTTTACTAACAACCCTACTTTCCTCTTGAACGCGAAGTGAATGAACAAATCCCTCGCTCTCCTTCTGTAGTCGATGGAACACGCCAGTTTCTATGAGTAGTTGGAAGTATCCTGCAATGCGTTCATTATTTGGCGGCAAAAACGTAACGAATTGCGTGCCAGCATTTAGCGACTCCTCTCCAATGTGACAAAGCGCCCCATTTTGCACAGACTTGGTCTCATTTACTCGCAAAGCTTCAATCAAGTTTAGCGCATACACTGTATAAACCCAGGTATCAGCCAAGAAAACCTTCAAACTATAGTTTTGCACGAGAAACTGAGCCCGTTTAATTTGTTCTTTCACACTATGACCTGCACCAGCTACATAGCTACGTCTGTATGAATTTGTTAAGTGAACAAACCCTTGATTGATCCAAGTTCCAGTTTCGTTTGAAGTCATTGAAGAGAGAAACCTCATAACTAGAGGTGCAGCATTACTTCCCGATACTACTGCAGAGTAGTTGTTGTTATCTAAATCAGCAAAAGTTTTCAGTGCTTGTTCTTCAGGAGGGCCAATCAGGCGACTGGAAACATCACCGCTGTAAATATCTACAAGTACGCGAATTTGGAGAAGCCAGATGACAAAAAGTATTTTATGTTTTTTGCCTAGTCCACACAATCCGCCGCTAAACACGGATGACAAAAGTAGTACCAAATTTTTATCAATGTGCTTCGGTTCCAGAACAATAGCCAAGGTCATAAACGCAATCGAAATGCATGTCCATGTTGCGTTATCAAATACGCTTGTAAACACTTTAAGTGACCATACGGGTTCTTGTTTCCATCTTGGCAGGTCACAGTACACAAATGTCCAATCCGTGATGCCTTGACTGATAAATATGGGTTTTGGGTTGACTCCCTTGTATCGTTCCCAAATCTTGTTTGCACTGAGTGCTTCCGAAGAAAATGACTGCACGTTTGTGAGAATAGTAAGCTCGTTGATGTCTTCTATCTTTGAAATCAACTTATTTTCAACTTGGTTGTCATACCAATTTTTGGTGAGTACAATTGAAACATTAAGTTTTTCAGCGAGCGATTTTATTAGCAATTGGAAGGGGACTCCTTTAGAGCGATATTCTGGGAAGGGTAAATCTCTTAGACTTGAATACTCCGATTGCTGTTTAGCAGATATTTCAAAAAGTACAAAATTAATAGTGTTCAATTGCTCTTTGCAGCTGTTTGGAATAATTAAAATAACAGAAAAATATAACAAAGTTATTTTAACTGAGCCTCTCATTTTGTGAAGTTGCCGATTGTGTATTTGATTTACTTTGAGAAGATTTTTTTTTTAGAAATTAGTTTATTTCAGAAAATCTGGTACAATTTCTCCTGAAACGGGAAATATCAAGTCATGAAAATTTAACTTGAAACGAAACCACTAAATCTGAAAGAATTCATCCCATTTTCACAAATATTAACATGTAAACTAACCAGTTTTATGATAAAAACTCCAGTGGACAAATTTTAAAGCTGTGTCTAGCGATTTCATGCATAAACAAGTCACAAACCTGTTAATGCAACGTAATATTCAATATAAGTAGGCGTATATTTTATTGTCAGCAGTGGTGACAATAATTTTTTTAAGCACTGGTAATATAAACGTGTAGGATCTAAGCCACTTATAAAGAACACGAAAACAATTTAACCTTGTTTAACTTTATAATAATATTTGTTTAGAAGTTTAACCTAATAAAGACTATTTACAGTGATTGTTTAGAAATCCTAGTTAAAGGTGCGTTAGACAATATGAAGATTTAGTCAACAAAACAGTGCGAGTTTTTTATGGATATTTTGTGGGCTACAATCTTTGGCATTGCTGCCGCCAGGAGTCAGGGATAAGAGCTCTTACTTACTGCGCCTCTGTTAGATCAGAGGTTAGTCAATATCCCCATTTTCCTTTAAACTATCCCAACAGACCTTCAGTGATGAGCTACACCTTACAAAAACCACTCCTTTCACCGGCAAAGCGAAAGCCTATTTTTGAAGTCAGGCGTCTGTCTGCCGATTTCCACTGTCTGCCTCTTATGTTTATCGGATTTAACCTTTTTGCAAATTCTACCCGTAGATAAAGCAGGCTTATGTAGGCATACGTTGCTAGCCTGCTAATGCAATATTCCATGAGAGTAAGCGTATATTTTTTATTGGCGACGGTTGAATTATAAATTTATTTTTGTATAGTCAGAAATAAGCAGACAGAAGAAGAAATCTCAGAATTGGTTCCATTTTTAAATTGAACTAGTACGGAATTTCTACCAATAGTACAACAATTCGTTAAAAGAAAAAGGGATCGGATTCATGAAAAAACAAAAGCAAGTCATGTATCTTACTCATATAGTCAGAAATGTGGTCCAAGTATATAATCAGCACTGGTAGTATAAACTGATGGAGTCTAAGCCACGTGTATGTAAAACACGAAAACAATTTGTGCTAGTTTAATTGTTTTTTACTTAATTAGGCTTCCCGAACGAAATTAGTATATTTTTGAAACAAATATCGATTACATAGATAAACAAAGAGATATTTGAGATAAAGCAACACCGACTATACTTATGTGATATATGAATACTAGAGAATTGACCATATATTGAATATTATACGAATCCTCTTACGAGTAAATAACTTTCTGTGTGGATCGCTTTTTTTAGAACTACAATAACACTGACAAATGTTTTGGCTTTTATTCCTTTGGTTTTTTCATTCTCTATTTCAAACTATAATCATTCTAATTAGCACTTGTGTGGAATTGCTGCAAAAACTACTAATAGTTAAAGGTGCGTTAGACAATATGAAGATTTAGTCAACAAAAGAGTGCGAGTTTTTTTACGGATATTTTGTGGGCTACAATGTTTTTCTTGCAATTCTTTGTAGTTTTGCGTAAATTCCGTCAAGAAAAAATAAAATAAATATTAAGTACAAAGTCAAATTTAAAATTGAAGCTGTCAGTTTTCGTTATTTAAAGCAATTTTACTTCATAAAAGAATTTAAGGAACTTTTAAACAACTTCCAGCAATCGTTTCTGTCTTAAATATTTAGAGTGTATGCTTATTAAAAGATTTGAATTTATTGTCTTATGTATAACATGCAGAAGCAATACTACATGGCTGGATAACAAGCAAAGTAAGCCGTCGGTTAATTGAAGTTGATATATGGATTTTTTAGTTAATCCACCTAGTTAATTAAACACGTGGAGAAATATATGGTTTCCGGTTTGTTGGCAACATGCATATTTTCACACCTGTGCTATATCGTAGATTTTTATGTACAAACAAGCCTCATCAAACACCCTAAGGGACTATTGCACATTAAACCTTGACATTGTCAAGTAAAACAAATCTTATCTAAATTACGCAATAACAATTTAAATACAGTTTGAAGTAGAGTACGTGTTTGGAAAATTATGCAATAATTCTATGTTACCCAAGTTTTAGTTATTTTGGAAAAACATTCTTAGACTTTTATCATTTAATAGAATGTGTATATTTTGATCAGTTTATTTGCATTGTAATTTTTCTAATTGATTTTATTTATTGCTGTATCCCTGAATGGTGCTTACAGTGTCATGTTTATTGATTTCTGTGAACAAAAATGCCAAATTTACCAGTGTTCGAATTGATTATCTGTAAATATGGTGGCAGCTAAACGAAAAAAAAAATTCACCGATGTAAGGATATGTGGCTGGCACGAGTTAGGAGGTAGAAGAACTCGCTTAATGTCTACACACGCTTAATTATAAATTAGTTTTGGTTGTAATCGAAATGCTGTGTTGTGAACTAGTAATTTTGTTTAAATAAGCCAATTGTAGCGAAGTAGTTTTAATAAATTTAGTTCTGCTATAACAGTATAATAACTGTTTGAACATGTGGTTTATTTATGATAGCTACCAAGACTATTACACAATTGCCTTTAAAAATCCTTCACTAATTATATTACCCAGAAAGTGTATCAATAAGTGGATAGTCTGCTCTTTTGGCATACGCTTTATATATTTAAAAGGAAATTGTGGATCTTAACTTGTTGATTTAATTTATTCAAAAGAGTGATCACAAAAATTGTTATGGTAACATATATGGAATGCTTTCTTGTAAACTAATGATTTTGTATAAAAAGCCAGCAAGTAATAGCAATATGGACTGAATACGTTTAGTCCCGTTATGATAGCAAACAAGACTATAAGCATTTAAAACTGAAAGCAAATCAATAAACAATGCTGCGTACAATTTACTCGTTGAAGTGTGCATAATAATAAGATGTTAAGTTGTGCTTTTAAACTTGTTGAAGAAAGTTTAAGAACTTTTTATACAAATTGTTCCTATTATAAATAAAAATATTTAACCATTTAAATAAATCAGCTTTTAAAATCGAGCTTAGTTCATAACTAAATCAGCGCCAAGTTTCCTAAGTATTTGCAATGTAGTTTTTATAAAACGGTATTTCAGCAAGAGACAAGATCAATATTGACTCATTGTTAATTTAATAACGTTAGTCACACTTGCTTGACTATTATTGATTAAGATTAAGCGAAATTTTAGTAGTTTAAAGCTACTGCTCTTAAACTTAAGGTAAAACAGTTTACAAACCCTTCAAATATAAATTTAGTTTGTATACATAGTACCATGTTTTGTCATGAACGTAAGAACTGTGCACATCCATGTTGCATTATAAAGTACAATTGTAGGCACTCTTAATGACCAAACTGGTTCACCTCACCTTCTCGACGTGACAGGTTGCTTGAAGGAAAATCGCTCTCATTTATTTTTGCGTTGAAAAAGGTCGAAAAGTCAGCAGAACTTTTAAATCTTTTATGCGGATTTCAGAGAAATAAAAATAAATTTGATGAGTCTGAGGTAAACTTATATTTATACTATGACTTATCGTCAATGATTTTTGGTGGTTGCGCATATATATATATATTATTTTTAATTTACTATTCATATTAATATGCAATAAAGGAAAGTTTACAGCGGGGCAAACGTTTAAAGCATGAAAAAAATTGATGGGTAGTAGTACCATAGTAGGAATGAAAAGAAATATATTAATTTTAGTTGTAATGCATTTTGAATGGTAAATCGTGCACGTGTCATGCACATAAAATCTTCCTTCGAAAATAAACCTGGTTACAATAAGAAATAATACAATATTCTCAGAATATTTATCAATACAATAAACTGCTTGTCTATACAAGCAAAAATCAAACAAAGAACTCATTAGCAAATTAGTCGCTATACCAAATAAAACGGTAGTAATTGCTTAAGTAAATATTTAGACTAAATAAGGACTAATTGTCAAACACAATTTAAATTATGGCAAATCTTTTACCGACGAATCTATCCATTAACCGTGCGAACAAATAACTTTTTATGGAATAAGAACTAGCGTTCAGTGGAAACTTAGCACATATAATAAGCTGCAATATTTACAAAAATCTAACATCGCTGTGGTTTTACAAGCATGTTACATCCAACGAGGTCAACATTAATCAATAATTATGTATTCGAGTTGTCTCATAAAATTAAATACTCTACTATTTTAAAACAATCTTCTCATTTAACCAATATTTTCACAAAAATAGTTTATATCCTACGCATAATTGGCGTTACCCCCTTACATATCACTACATTAAATCTGAGTTCAGAAGATGCAAGAATTTACCTAAAAATATTCAATTTCTTTTTAAAATCAAAATATTGTATTTTGTGTATCTTTGTACAGTTTTTCCTTGTTTTAGTGATTTCTTTTTCACTTTTTCATGTCATAGTAGGAAACTCGAAGCCAACTCATTTTTTTAGACTAACCGTTTTACATGGCGAGACCATGAAAAACGGAACAGGTCACTTTTATGTTTCATTCAGTGAAAACGTTTTAACTGCTCAGTTTATTCTGTTTTATACGTCCAGTAGTGCGATAATGCTTAATACCCTGAGAAAATCCGCAAAATTTTTCGAATTGATAAACTCTTGGATAACATATCCTTTCGTTTATGCATTTGTATTTCCAGTTCGCATTGGGAAAATTTTATTTCCAAATTATTACAAATTTAACCAAACGACTGCCAAAGTAATTAAAATTTGTTTGGTATTTTGCATCTGGAACTCAATTGTTTACGCCTATATGGTAACCAGCTGCTTTCCACAAAGTGAAATTTGCAGCGATGAAGATATTTATATTTCGACAATTACCGCTACTTTAGGACCCTTGTTAGTATTTTTTTTGTATTCATGAATTTTATTTTGACTGCAGTTTTAAATCTACTTGCCATGCAAGCTTTGAAACAAATTAACATAGTAATAAAATCTAGTGTATTAGAGAAAACGTTCAATTGGAAACTACTATTTAAACTGGTAATTTTTATAAGAAAACAATACAAATTATCGGAATATATTTGTGGACCAGTTCAGCTCGTTTTTGTTGGATATATGTTTGCATCGTCAGTAGTCAACTATCTTATTGTACTGGGTCTGGTAAAGGGAATTTTACCAGCTGTATTCGTGATTGGAATAATCATATTTTCAGGTTTTGAGATAGCTTTGACTATAATTCTGATAAATATAAGCTTAAAGGTTGTTCAGGAAGAAAAGAAAGTCGTCAATAATTTATTGGACATTCCAAATAACGGAATCAAAAGTAAAATCGAGGCAAGAAATTTTGGAGCAAATTTGTTTGAAAAATTGATTTCATGTTGGTTATCGAACTTTTTGTTTTTTTATGTATTTAGAAGGAAATGTTCATTAACTACTTGACAATCAAACCATCAATGTACTGCCTTTGTGGAATTATTGATTTTAAACGTGGCCTTCTTTTTGCGGTAATATTTACATGTACTGTATTTTTATTGGTTTTTAGAGTAATTTGTTTAGCTGATTTGTTAATGCGTTTGAATTATAGATTGCAAGTGGCTGCACGACGTACGTTATTGCAATTATTCAGTTAATAGAATTTCCAAACAGTAGAGACTGATGTCATTAGGACTGTTGAAGAGACACTACTACAATATAATTGGTTGGATTATGGCTAATCAAATTTTTATATTTTCGTTGTATTGTTTTGCAATAAAACTTAATGGTTCATTCTTGCGTTTATTATATAACGTACAAATTTTAGTTCTGGAATAATGTATTCTGTGCATACAAGCTTGTGAAAGGTGTCACATATTTGAACGCCACGTAGTAAGAAAACCATTACACTGAGAGTGATAAGAGCTACACAGCAAATGCGAATGTCAAAAATAGTTGGGAGCGTATCCCAACATTTGAATGCCATCCATTAGCCAGTGGTTAGGATAAATTGAAAGGATAGCATAAATAATAACAAACTTTATCGAATAAACTGGTCTCGAATTCCCAAAACGACTCTTGACTCAGCGTACATTTTCAGGCTTTTTCTTTCCGACGATTTGTAAGATGTATTAATCAGCTGCGGTAAACTTGTAAGTATTGTATGCAAATCAAATAAAGCCACTTATAGCGCATGTATATATAACAGTTAAGCAAAGTATATACGTAAACATGTATCCTGCTAATTTACATATAGGTAAATCTTTTACATAACAAAATAATGGATTAATTAAAAGAATTAAAGTAAAGATGTTAAAATATGCAACAATTTGAACACGTTTTTTACTGAAGCCAATTATAATCAATTCTTGAATTAGTTTAATAAACAATTTTTTGCACCAAAATAACCAGTGTTTCTGACACTTTTCTCTCGTACAGATTTCTTTCTGGAAATTATTATAATTGGTTTAGAAAAAATGCATGAATTGAAGCGGCAATTGATAAGTTTCCATAGGAAAAGTCAGTAAGCAAAAACATAGTCAAACCTATGAAAAAAATGGATTCTTGTAGTAACATATAAGCTGCAATCATCTTATGTATATTCTCTGCTTTTAATATGCAGGATTTTTTTTGTTCACAACCGTGCAATTAACTAAAAAGATAGAGTAAACGGTCGTTTTAAAACTAAAACTTCGAATAAATAATTTTCCACAGCTTCAAATAATTTTTACAATATCGAATTTAAATGTATTTAAATTCTACGTCAACACATTTAAAATGTTGCACAAGTATTATTATTACGGTTACTGATTAGTAGACAAATTGAAATTTGCTACTGCAAAATTTTACACGACAAAAAAATAGTACGTCAAATAATTAATATTAAATGAAGCTTTTGCAATTTTTTTCTAAACAAGTTATGCGGTTTTAGTATTTGGTTAGATTTTAATTGTTCTAATTAAAATTATTATTATTTATGGTCACGGGATGTTTACAATAAATCTTTTAAATATTGTGCGTAATATTCAAACATTTATTTTCAAATGTTGTTAAAACAGTTGTTGGACATCTTAAGTAATTTTAAACAATTACACATGTGTACACTATATTCATTCCAACGTTGTAGATACATCACGTTAAAAATATTCGTGAAACCCCAACACAAAACTGCTAATTTTGTGTTAATATTCATACATACATGTCTTTTCATAATATTTCAATATAAAGAACTTCTCATAGCTGAAATCGAGTTTGTAGTATTCACTAGTAAACTATACATATAATTTACCTTAATCTCAACATCGATTATCCCGGCTTCGCCTGCAGGTATTGCTACTACCTGTAGCGACGTAACAGTTTTGCACAAATATAATTTATTTCTTCTCGTTCGTATTTTCCATTTACATATCGCCTTCAATGAAAATTTGTAAAATGAACAACCAATTAAAAGTACAATATTCAAGATTACAATAGCAAAAAACAGCACGCCAAAGTTTATGACAAGAAACATTGTCATGTTTTGGCGAACACCAATAAAAAGTGCCTTAGAGGATATTGTACAAGCTACAAAAACTCCACTAAATAATATCGTCGTACCATCGTATTCAAATGGTTTCAAAATATTAGCCACAATTTTGGACTGACGATAAAATTTAATAATATTAATATTTGGCGTATTATGGTTCGCTAATTTATAAAGTAATATTAACCGGTATGAACCTTCATATAGAAATATAAGCATTAGACTAAGAAGACCAGCCAACACAAAACGAGTTGCCAAACAATAAATCACAAAACTAATCAGTTTAAATACAAAATACTGATAACTTCCAAAAATCAAGTGTTTAGACCTACTATAATTGAGACAATACACAAGATTATAAAATGGGTCCAAATCTAATATTAAGTAGACCGGAATGGAAACATAACAGACCACTGTAAGGGAAACCATTGGAGGAAGAATTAGTTTACAGATAAAATATTGTCCTTGTTTAGAAATATTACATAGTTTGTCGATTTTATAAGTCCAATTTGAAACTATGGTTAAAATATTGCCATACGCAAATAAAAGGTATTCAAATAAATATGAGATTAGTACGGCAAACACCATTAGAATTTGAAATAGAACCTGACTTAGTTCAAAAAATTTTGGATTACTGATCGCTGTGTTAACTACAATAACCGCTGATATCAGTATAGTTAACTTTAGGAACGAATATAATAAAATGTGGGTCTGGAATTCTGACTTTTTGTGTAAAGTAAAGGGAAGGCACTTCCAGCGTTTATGGTTGTGGTCCCATATAATTGGAAACGAGGTGCCAGCATTGTTGAAACGTTGGTGAATCTTACATAGTTCGAAAAGTATCTTCATTTTATGGACATAAGGTTGACTTAAAAGCTTCGCAGGTAAAACTGTTTTATATTTTAGATGTTTTAAACGTAAGAATAATATTTAGCAAGCAACCTGATGTGAATATTATGAAATGTAAATTAAGTTGTTTGCAATGTTTTAAGTTCGTTTCCGGCTTGAGCTTAGCAACAATAAACTTTTGAACAAATTATTGGTAAGAATTTGGCCAGGATGTATTATTTTTTCCATTATGATAAACGTATAGAATTTGAGAAATTACTAGCATAGAAGCGAAATTTGATACATAAACTTGTCCATGAATTACACGGGGAAATTTTATTAAATGCTTTATTCGAGCTTATGTAAACGCGGTATTGTAGGGTAGTTACAAAATCTAATCCAAAAGCTATAATAAAAAATGATTGCTTTCATAATTACATTTTACATCCTTTGACTTAATATGTGGGATTATTTATCAATAATTTTATGAAATTAGGGCAAATTGACTTAATTATTATTTGAGCGCTTTAGGCAAGGCTTGAGATACTTATAGCTTCTTATTAGGAAAAACCTATTTCCTCTTTTTGAAATGTATGTGTGCATACTATGTAATTTAGTTAGAGATTCAAACATACAACATACAATCACGTAGACCCCGATTATTTCAATATTGACTCGCAGTTTATGACATCCTCGATCATGCAACATTAAAATCCAGTTTGGTTTAGTCAAAGATAGTTCGGAAAAACTTGGAAAACAAATTGCAAGCCTGCGAAGACCAAAATCAAACAAAACTAAGTTTTGCAATTTAGACCTGTGTGTGTAGTGATCGTAAATGGGAAAAATATTTCTTTTTTTAAATAACATTTTTTTTAGCAAACTATATACCATCTCTCTTTGCACTAATATATTCGTTTTAATTACTTTTTAATTAGTATTATTTGTTTTAGTCTAAAAATGCTTTATGGGTACATATGTATGTTTGTTTTTGTCATTTATATAATTTATACAACTTCTGCTTTATACTGAATTTTTAAATAGTTGTTTCGAAAATGTAGCGTTTCCAGTTAAACTTGTGTATATCACATTAGGGATCATGCTAGGAGTTGTAATATTACAGCCCGAAATCCACGCCACTACTTCTATTTCTTCATTTGTATTTTTTCGTACATACTTGTCTGTGTGTACTTTTTTCTCACAGTTGGCTATTCTTTTCCTGGTCAATGCAATTACACAAGCAGAAAAATACAATTAATTTGGAAAAGGCAGATTGCGTATTTAGTAAAATGTACTCGTCTTACAAGACATGATAGTCGTGTAATTTGCATGATGATTAGAGCATGCAAAGACATTCGTATTCGTTTTGGATCATCGAATTACTACGAACGAAACACGGCACTAAACATTTTAAATCTGCTTATAGAGAAAACAGTTAGCTTAGTGTTGCTTTTTGATAAAAAAACATTATAAAATAATATAAGAGAAATAATAAAATAATAGCAGTTGTGTTTTACAGAAGAGATAATCTACTTATTGTTAGATAATTACATCTCGAAAAATAAAATATTGGTGTTTTCTTAATTGTGCCAATTGAAAGAATAAATAATAAACAAAACACAGAATCCAAGAAAACATTTCTTCTTTCAAATGGATTTTTTTTAAATAACGTAATTAATAATATATAAGTAATCGTCTATGTACATTTATTACTATAAAGCTTACACAAATTATCTTACCTGTATTTAATTATAATAATAAACAACAAACCAGTAATAATGGAGAAATTTCTTATCCGCAAAATATTAAACTTTTAGCTTGTTGTTTTTCATATTCTCACATGATATATTAAATATAATTTAAATTTTCAATGCAAACAAAATTAAATGCATTTATTCCGTCTAAAAAGCAATATAAGGTGTATTTGACTTTAACAAAAATATTTTCTCCTGGAGAATATTTAAATGCATATCAAAATTTACAAAAAATCCAATTAACGCTACTATTCATATCTTATTTTAAAATGCTTTAGAGAAACAAGTTATATTTATTCAGATTTTAATTTTTGTGACTAACTTTATAATGATTAACCCCTCAATGATTATAATTTAGAAGAAAACAATAATCTTAGGTTATTAGCTGTATGCCCGTCAAATTAAAGTTCATGTTAGTATTTATATTGAATTTAGTCTGGTAAGCATAATTCGAATTGTATTATAACCATAGTTTTTTTGAACAACGTCTTTGGTCCAACAACATTCAATAATAGTTTTATAAGCTGAATTTGAAATAATGTTTAAATAAAATCAATAAGTTTGCCAAGACTCATTCATTCGTACATAAATCATTCTGCTCCATTAATTATCACATACCTGGAGACATATTTTTGGAGCTTTCTTCGACCGACCTGTAGTATTTTCCTATTTGGGGTAGAGGTATGGTGTGTTGTTTCCCAAATATTTTGAGGTGACCCCAGAATTCTCGCGTATAAGCTTTGCTGATACCATTTTAAACTTTAAGCTTGACGATTTGACTATAACTTAAACGTTTGCTTAGTTTAGCTTCTGTTTACTTGCAACTTGAATGATTATTGAAGCTTGTCTTAAAGCTACAACATTTGTACTTTTCTTGAAGCGGAATACCAGCTCAAGGCCTATCCCAACAAAACAAGCTGTTACACAAAGTGCCCACAGGAAGAATATCTTTGACATTTTCCCCTGTAATTGCTGACTCAGTGCTTGTTTCATGCTCTCCGAGTATCTACTTGTTTTCAGTTTGATTTTACTCAGAAACCGGTTTCTCTCTTGAAATCTTGGGGCATGTGAAATCCCTTCGTCTTCTTTGAGAAATCGGGCAAATATACCCGCATCGATTAACCGCTGCAAGTATTCCCCAACGCGTTTATTATTCGGTGGCAATACTGTCCATAAATATGTACCTCCTTGTAACGTCTCCTCTCCAAGATTACAAAGCGCCCCATTCTCAAAACCTTTTACTCCCTTATCTCTCGCATCTTCAACCAAATTAAAAGTATACAATGTAAAAGTCCATATTGCAGAAAAGAAAACCTTAGAGCTAAAATTCTTTACAATAAACTCGGCAATTTCCGCTCTGTTGTAATGGCTAGCAGTAGCCACAACTTGGCGTGAATACAAATTATGTAGATGAATGTAACCCTTGTTGGCCCAAGATCCAGTTTTGTTGGAAGCCATTCCGGCCACTATACGCATTACTGTAGGAGTAAAATTATCTCCAGAAACGGCTGCTGAGTAATTGTTTCTGTCTAATTCGCCATACGTTTTTAGTGTCCGCTCTGTTGGAGGGCTAATCAAGCTTCTAGAAACACTGCCGCTGTAAATGTCCACTTGTACACGAATAAAAAGTAGCCAGATTATAAAAAATGGTCTTCGCGTTTTCAGTGATCCACATATTCCATTACTTAGTACGGATGATAGTACTAAAAAGAAATGTTCAACGAATTGTTTGGGCCCTAAGGTCAGTGTAACTAGCAGAAACGCTATTGCCGTGCATATCCATGTGGTACTATCAAATACACTTATTAGCACTCTCATTGACCAAACTGGCTCTTTTTTCCATCTTGGAAAGTCACAGTAAAGGAAATTCAGTTCTCTGTTGTTACCGCTGAAAAAGATGGGTTTGTAGTTGGATTTAGTAAATCTTTCCCACTGATACTGTGGACTTAGAGCTCTAGAAGACAGTGTGTTTACCATAGTAATAATAGTGACTTCCTGGTTTGTCTTTAAATGCTTTGTGTTTGAACTTAAGCTTTTTAAGACGTCTGGGTGAAACCAATTTTTCGTAACCACATTAGACACGTTAAGTTTTGCAACGAGTGATTCCATGAGCAAA
Organism: Entomobrya nivalis; assembly: GCA_034695485.1. NCBI lineage: Eukaryota > Metazoa > Arthropoda > Collembola > Entomobryomorpha > Entomobryidae > Entomobrya > Entomobrya nivalis. The sequence goes on along the minus strand of JAQFZH010000125.1, from coordinate 4,998 downwards.
AGATATGGGTGTTCCTTAAAACGGTCTCTTGAATTTGAATATTTTGATGATAGTTTAAATGGTATTTGATCGCTTATAAAATTAATAGTTTTTGTTTCTGAATGACAACCTGTTAGAAAAAATGAGACTAAAGTTGCAAAGAAAATGGTTGTTTGCATTAAAGTTTCCATGATATATAATGGCTATCAAATATATGCAACAAAGCGGAAAATTAAGACTTGGTTGGTATTAAGAAAGAGTTCAGTTTCTTGACGACGACACTATATTCTTTTTTAAATGACCACCGTGTTCAAAAACTGTCAATTACTCATTAAATATATATAATTGATTTCGCTCAGATCAATAAGGAAGCCATTTCATTTTGAACTATCGCTTTCTAAAACCACCAGTACTCTACGCCCAGATATACAAACTTATGAACTTTATTTTAATACCAAGTGTATTGTATAAAAGCAATATGGTTGATGGACAAGCACTGTAATATGTTTTACTCTTTTATTCTGTAACCAGTAATAAACGAATTTAATATTCACTTGATAAGTATAAATCTGATAAAGCAATGGATTGAAAAACATATTATTGCAAAATACAATTAATTTTGATCAGGAGGAAGTTCAGATTTCCACAAATCTACAAACTAGAGATGTATACATCAGTAATGAAATTCGGAAATTGAAACCACCAATAATTCCAAAATTGTAAGTTTGTTCTCATCTGAAATTAAATTTTGTAAGTAGTCGATCAAGAAAAAAATGATAAACGGCAAAATGTTTCAGTGGCATATATTTGAATTATTTGCAAAATCCCAAATCACATACAAAAAATGGATTAGTATAAAGGTATATTAGTAACTACGATTTGAATTGATTAGTATATAGATATGATAGTAATTATGATTTGAATGAATTTGATTTGCTGATTAAAAATACCGAAGCGGTTCATATTTATTATTGCAACTTAATTTGACGAACAAGCTCTTTTTAAAACTTAACAACTTTTAAGCTACAACTTGTATCTTAATATTATGAGCACAACAGAGAGTGAATTTTCGTACAATTAGCATGAAGTATATTTCTAAAGCAGAAAAATCATTGTGGCAGTTTTCTCCACTAAAACATTCCACATTACTAGTGGTTTCCCTTGTTCGTAATAATTAAACGACCCAAATAAAATTCGAATATATTGCAACGCCAAAATATTTGTTCGAGTTTCTTTTAACCCACCAAACATCCACCTACATATATCTCCACTATTTTTTACTATTCTGATTTGCCTACGCAAAGAACCCAAAAGTAAACACTGCAGTTGTATTAATGTATACCGGCCATACATTTAGAAAACATTAAAGCCAAAAGATGGGTATTTGAGCGTATCTGTATATGAAGTACAACTACTAGTTGAATCATGCAATTTAGCAAAGCAACAACTATCATTGGCATTGCAATTTATTCCTTAAAACACTCGTTTGTCAGTCCACCAACTATTTTAATTCGTTGATAATGTTTTACAGAAAATTTGTAAACGTGCATTTGTTCTGAACACTGCATGTTTGCTTTCATTAACCGAAATGAGAGTAAGATTGTATAGGTATACTCGCATAACAAGAAAACATTCCACTCAACGTCACAAAAATGGCAATTACAGCAGTTCTCGTATAATCTGAAGTAAAAATAGTCCTAATACTATTCGCAGTCGTACATTAATGGGCCATATATTTTCTTTAACTGGAAGTTCGTTAAATGTATGATAGGATCTGGTCTAAATCCTGGTTTAAATTCCATAAAACCAAACAGCCACAATTGCTATTATTGACGAACTGGCAAACAAATATTTAATTGTTGTGTATTTTCCAACCGAAAATATTTGGCGACTTAAAGTAATCATTTTATTAAAAATTAGTAAAAGATTATGCCGCAAATAGTTTATTGGAAGTGATTGTGATTTCAAGTCCAGTTAGTCCAAACTTTTTTATTGTTGACATGTGTATTCCAAAACAGATTAGTTGTAGTGCAAATATTTATTGAGTGAAGGTTAAGTATTTATTGAAACAACGTAGTCACTTTTGAAGGGGAAGCTAGAGTAATTAGATTATGTTTCGATGTGTTCATTTCAAATATGTTGAAACGGTTGAAGGTTGTAATTTTAAGCAATTTTAATGTCAAGCTTGTCAGTTCCTAGTTTAAATTTTCTTGCCATTTGCAGGTGGAGAGGTCTTGGGTTACAAGTTTTAAAAACTTGAGCAATCTTTTTGTTTTATTAAACCTCTTCCTATTTTACAAAAGTTAAAGCTTATTGTTCGAACAAGCTCATTAGTTTAAATTGGTGTTTTAACGAACACAGCATCTAATTCAGAATATCAGAGGTGATATAAACCAATTAAATACTTAGTACAAAGTGAAATTCAATGTTAACCGAAATAAGGACACAATGTCCCATAGTTATAATTCATTTGCGTCTCTTTTCATGTTGGATGTATGTGGAACAACTGGCGTAATGTCCTGGGTCATTTATAGGATCAATCTGGACATCAGCAGTGTGACTGCTAGACGTCACTCCAGGCCAGCCGACACGAGAGGGAAATTACCTATTGGCTAAATAAAACTTTATTTCAATTTATTTTAACGTGACGTCGTAATAAACGCTTAAAACCAAGAACAAAATAACAGAATACAAGTAATAAGTTTTTAAATATTATAATAAACCCGCTGTAAGAGCGCTCATAACGACGTAGCTGAAACTATGTGACTTATAACGATGCTAGGGATGGTCATTGGTTTTGTCAATGAAAAATGCTTTCGAATGATATGTCACATGACATTTGTTTGACATTGCAACATTTGACCCCGATTTCTGACCTATCAAGGTCACTGTGACCTCAAGTAATACATGATTCGTGATCTACTCGACAAGAGGTTTCGATTGCGCTATTCAAATGTACACTATGTACAAGTTGAAAACTTTCGACTTTGAGCTTTGACCTTGGGGTATGACCTTAAGGGCTGAAAATCAATAATGTTCCTGCCCTTGACCATAGCAACCTATTCGCAAAATTTGGGCAAAATCGGTCAACGCTTTCTTGAGTTATCGTGGTGACAGACGGACAGACAGACACACGCGTGAGCTTCGCTTTCAGCTACGTAATAACTTGGGCATAACAAACTTAAAAAACGAGTTTTTCAATCACATATTTCAATCAATACCTAGGCCAACGATTTACAGCTTCAAGCTTGCTATGACGCAAATGGCAAATGACAGGAAATTTTATTTAAAGCAGTGATATATCATTTGATGAAATAGAACAAATATGTGATGAGGTATTAGTCAAATCTAGTACAGCCAAATGTTTTTAACAAGTTAATATTATCCAAGTTATTTTTGAACCACTTTTGTTTCCTATGTTTGTTTTTCATAGCGTTTAACATTTGAATGTTTTATCCTAAGTGTGGATCATTTTCAAAACAGTTTTGATATCTTTACAAATATTGTTAAGTCAATACGTATTGGACATAAACTCTATTATTAATTAAGCATTGTGGCGATTGTCTTACCGATATTTAATAAAGTATTTGTGGCACAGCTTACGCAAATATTCGTTAAACTTATCAAATTGTCCAACATTCATTTGTTAGCTTTTGTATTAGAAAGCAGCTTAACTACCAAACGTTCCAGAATAATTTTGAAATCATCTGAACTACTGTATTGTATAATAGAGTTGAAGTCAGGCAATCAGCGTTTTTCGTACGTTAAAAAATAATTTGGTATTAGTTTACATTGGTATTTCATATAACTTTTAAAGTAAAACATCGAAAATCTTACTATTATCAAGTAACTAAATATTGCATTGTTTCCAAAAAATATATAAAATGGAAGAAGAAAGCGAAGATATTGGTTCTTGGAACATATTTAAATCTATATCAAAACAGTCAGAAAAATCCAAACTAATGTTAAAATTTGTATCCAAATTTTGTCAGAAAAAAAGCACAAAGCAGCTTTTGCAGTTCCAAATAAGCCTCCTTAATAAAGTACCAGGCCCTTTTAAAATATTCAGGACTAGCTCCGCACTTAACCACATAGTTGACCAAGGGTTACACATTAGGAACACCATTCGCTTCTACAAAATAGCGCACTGTTTTCACATATTATTTTTCATTTTAAAAGTCTATTGCGCCTCTGGATCTGCATTCCAAAATAGAAGCAAACTAAACGGAGATTTATTGACAGGATATATCACTTGGTTGGTTATATTTGCGCTAGGGCATTTCATGTTTCTGTTCGTTAAGCAAAAACACGATGTTTTCGTCCTTCTGATCAACACAGTTTTTTACAATTCAACCTGTGGAAAACTCGATAGCAATTAAACTTGTTTTATGGAACACTCCACTCGTGTACATTTTTGCAAATATATTCTTTATTCTTTTGCTTTTCGTTGCAGATATTGACCCTATTAACATATGGTCTAGTCAAAATATTTTACAAAGTTGGCCATTTATGTGGAAAGCCCAAAAGTATTTGTTTATTGTTTACAATACATGGAATTTTAGTTTAGTTACAGGTTTAATATGTACAATTATGTACAATGGCATATACCTAAGCTATATTGCTCTTTCAGTGTTATCTAAAGAATTACATGATAAATTTGGAGAAAAATATAGTTCTCTGCACTCGTTTAATAATAGAGTACAAGCTTATCGACAACTTCAACTTTATACCGAATTGGTAAATAGTTGTTTCGAAAACGTAGCATTTCCTGTTAAACTTGTGTATATCACATTAGGGATCATGCTAGGAGTTGTTATATTACAGCCCGAAATCCGCGCTACGACTTCCATTTCATCATTTGGTTTTTGTTCATATATATTTGTGTTTGTGTACTTTTTTCTCACTGTTGGATATTCTTTTCCTGGTCACTGTAATTATACATGGGCGGGGCAGCGTGGAGGAGTGGTTAGCGCACTTGACTAGTACCAAATGGGTCCTGGATTCGAATCCTGGTGGCGG
>JAQFZH010000124.1:0-50266 GCA_034695485.1 Entomobrya nivalis | reverse complement strand
ACGTATAATTATATTTACAGACATTCTGCACTAACGAAACTGCTTCACTCCAGGGTAAAAAACGTATAAGTATCTAATTCATATATTTTAGTCATACAGCCTCCTTCTTCCATTTCCCTACCAAGTTTTTTTTCAAAGTAGTCAAGTCATTCTATACTCTCATCCTCATTTTCCTCAAAATCATCATCCTCTGCAAAAAAGCAATATGAAAAAATGGTAGTCCGTCGTCGCAAATGCAATTTGAGTTTAATGAGAGTTGCTCATCTTACAGGTGAAGAACGTATAACGCATGTACATGATGCGTAATGTGTACACGTTTTCAAGTTTTTATTTCTGCGTACACGCTGTCTATTTGATGCTTGATGAAAAGTGCGTTCACGACGAAAAAATAACAATGATACTTGCCTATTTTTATTGTTATTGTCGTTACGCTGTTTTCCTGTCTACGTAAAAAAAAGACGAAGCAGGCATCAACTTCAGCATATAGTTCTCTTCTCCAACAGACAACAAGAAAAAAAGCAAAGCCAGTGCAAGAGTTAAATTAGTGCCTCAAGGGAGGTGTAGGAATGGAAAACTTTTATGCATGTGTTTGGCTATTGTGTGGCATCATGAGTTGTTTATAAAGCAGAAATAATGGAATACTAGACCAAAAAATCTGCTACTATGTTATATGCTCTTCTATTTTGTTATATGAAGGGATATAGGAAAATAGTACGGCACAAAAAACCTAAATCATAAAATATCAATGGTTTTTGTTTTCGGTTTGACAATAAGACGATATGCGAAAAACAATTTTACGGTTTGTTCCTTTCCGAATTGCCTTCGAAAGTTGAGAAGAAGAAATGTATTCCCTATGTGATCGACAAAAGCATTGTAAAATAATTTCAGTCATTGTGAGCTGATGTTTTATAACAAGGAAAAAAACACTTGTTAAACGTCAGAAAATGTGTGAAGAAATGCGAATGGAGGGAAGGAGACAGAAACATTATTTTCACTAATACGTTTTTTTGTCTACATTTCGGTGCTCATCAACAAGTCAAGTAAATAGCATTATTGTCTGTTTGTAAATTGCAAATTATAGGGGAAATATAAGAACACAAGCTGTTGCTTCTTATGATTAAAATTAGTATACACATATGTATGTTCCTCTGTCTGGTATATTTTATCTATATGCTTGTGCAGCTTGTACACTTTCTTATTTTTGAACGTGAGGTGACTGAGGAGGTGGAAAACGAGTGCAATATAAAAAAGGAAACAAAAACTTTTTAATGGAAGAAAAGAATGTTAATGTATTTTCTTCATGACTTCAACAAGATTGTTGCTCGTGTGGTTGAACCAAGACCAAGGATGATAATCATGATGATTATGATCACTGGAATGAAATATTATATTATATATCTCTCAGATAGTGTCTCTACAACAATATACACATACATATGTCTGTCAAGTGGATATAATGCACAATAGTTTGTAGTATTAAGTGCTTGTATTTACGTCATGTAAATAAGATGGAATGTCGAGAGAAATGTTGTTGTATAAAATTGAATTTTATTTTTCTTCCGAGTAAATCAAATTTGGTATTTGACTTTGTTTTCAGTGCTTTATTGTATCGAAATTTGAGAAATAGTTATGAGAGAAGTTGGCTACAAAATGAGATAGCAACATAAGCATTTCTAGAGTGAAGACAACGTTTATGTTCATCTTATTAATTCTAGGATCCACGTAGCTTCCTTGCATAAATTGATTTCTTTTTTGCTACTAAAAATCCCATAGAGAATGTTAGATAAGATGTACAATCAGGTAGAATGTCATGTCATCACGGAGAGAAGTTTTTTCAAGATGACATCGCAGCATTACAAATTTGAGTATCTTTTATGTTCACGCGGCAATTCATAACCTTTCCAGCGATTGATCTAACGTAAGATTGAATGGAAGTAAGTAGGTATGCACAAGTGCTCAGCAGTTGTCTATTATTATTAGACATTTATAGGGAAAAAATTAGTAATAAAAAATGGGAACAAAGTAAAGATGATATTTGATATTGGCTTTGTCAAAAAAAGGAGGATTGGTTGTGAGTTGACTTATGAAATAAAATGAAAGGAACGATGACAAAGATGTTTGCTATAGCCCATAGTAGAAAAGTAGCGACGATTTTTTTAAACCGTAAATAAATTCAATGTCTGGGTAGCATAGGATATACGTGCTAATTAAAACGTTAAATCCATAAAAACGAGGTTTTGAGAGGCTTAAAACTCGCAGCTCTTTGTATCATGCCTGGTTGGTGAACGTAGGAAATACTCTACAGAAAGAGTGGAGAAAGTGATGGATATAGACTGACAGATTTCAGCGCTTCCGCTAATTACCAATAATGTTGTCTACGCACAACATACACTTTCATCCACCTCCACAAAAGACACTCATCCTAAGTTTTTGCCTGTTAGTGGATTTTATGGCATACTTATGCATATATGACATGAGCTACTATGTATTGCCACTGTTGTCTTTTTTTACTGCCTTTTGCTTTTCGTCAATAATACTAAAAATACAAAGAGCATAAATCAATAACAGTAATACACCGATATAGCCGTAATATATACAAATAGGACGTAGTCTCTCATATTACCATTCTGTCTGACTTTACTGCTGTTGATGATGACGAATTTGTTAGAAATAAGAAAAAAAAATATGCCATAAGAATATTTGCAATAAAGGCATAAAAAACTACAGCGAGCAGAAAGGAAGAAAAAAAATGGAGAAGGAGCCAATATAAGTGCTTTTTACTCGTTGATCGAAAAGGAGTTGTTGTGTTTTGAGTTGAGTAGAGGAACTGACTTGTTGGAAGTTGAAATGGAATCACATTTCTTCATTCTTTTCACTACTCACAAACAATCTCTGCTTGCTGGCTCACTATCTGTCTCTCTATATGATCGAGTGAGAGTAGCTGTTTCTCATTCACTTGCTCACATTTCAGCAGCATTATTTTTTCCCATTGTACCCTAAGAAGAAGAAGAGCCACAGCGTATATAGCAAAGTATTTCATCAACTTTTGAGCTTGAGCTGCTGTTCACTTCACACGACGCGACGACGATGCGATGGGCGATGATGAGGAGAAGAGAATAATAATATGGAAAACATATAAGCAAAAAAAAACTAAATTGTCCTCGGCGCTACTGAGTTAGTTGTGTTGTGAGCAGCTCATTTTCAATTTTACTCGGTGTATATTATTGAGATGTAATGTAAAAAAAGAGCCGTTTGTAAACTTGTTATAGCTTTTTTTTGACCAAATGCAAATGTTCTGTACTGGAAAATATAAAATCGTTTATTGCTCATAATAGCATTAATAATACACACGTAATTTCACGTTTTCAACAAGTTTGTTACGTTACACTACATTACAATAAGACATCATAATATGAAACCAAACATGGACTTTTACTATTTCATTAATTACTTTAAGCAGTTGAAATAAATTACAGAGCAGTCATGAAATCAAATTGGTTAAATGAAATTAGTGCTACCGTAATATGCACACCAATACACTCATCGTCAGTCTTCTCAGAACGTAGTCCACCACCTACCTACCTTCCTCTATAATTTGACGCACTGTTTTTATGTGCTACTTACTTTTTTATTGCAAAAAAAAATCGAGGATAACTTTCAGAGGGTAAGAGAATGTATAATATGACTATGATTTTATGTACTTATGATTTTGTCTTCAATTCTTACTAGAGAATATCTTCTTTCATCTTTGTCTCCATATGTAAAAACATAATTTATGTTGAAACTGGACCCCACATTTAATTTATTACTTTTTACCCTCTTCACTTTATGTACTTATAACAATAATTTTTTTGCACACAAAAAATCTCCTCCCTGGGGAGTGTATACATTTTCATATATATGTCATGCCAACCAAACTTGGTTTGTCATATCACCATATCAGTCACTCATTCACCGAGAGAGTTTGCTTTCCATCATCACTTGTCATATTAAATATATTTACAAAAAATAATAATTTATGACAGTACTTTTTTGCGGATGAACGAGCAGGCGGATATGTGATATGAAGATTTGAAAAAAATGACTGATTGCAATCGTCTTCATCTGGTTTCCAAACGTCATGGTCATAACATAATAATAATATTCTTTTCTACAAGCCAACTCTTTGACGTTACGTCGTTAAAAATATATTTATGTACCATATTTACACTTGAGAGTTATTACCACAACTACAAACTAGAACGATTACGTCTTTAAACGATTTCTTAGAGTTTTTCTTTTAGAGCAAATCTATTTTGCTTTTACTAAATCACTCAAGCTATTTGCTCATCATGAGATGAGCTAAGAGTAAAGAGGCTTGTCGGTTGATTTTACCGTCCATATATTTAAGACATCCAAACATATAGCGTACAAAATGGCTAATGTAGTTTTCGCAATTGCAAGGCGAGTCTGTCTTCTGACTGTGTATGGACATGCAGGGATGTGATGTAAGTATGTTATCGTGGTGTAGTAAAAATAAATTGCCAATAACCTATAATGAGATACAGAGATATTATTATTACCTTTTTCAAAGAGAGAAAGAGAGACTAGGAATGTTAGTGATTTTTAGAAGGTTTTAATCTATTTATGTCCGTTTCTTCATATCGTTTATGGGGTTACTCGTTATGAAAAGATTTTTTTTGTCTGTTGCGTTTATAACTATTTTGTAATAATGAGATTTTCCTTCTCACTGTTGTCAATGTTTCAATACAACCATTAGGAGGGCAAGCCTAGCAATCAAATGGAATGAAGATTAGCCGTTGGATCACATGATCAGTTTTATCGGTTAACGAAATATTTTTTTACACGCTTCAACTATAGACAAATTATTGTGCTGATTAAGCTTACCAGCAAAAAAAAGTACCAAGCCCGTCCTTTAGAAAATGTAATGTGAAATATGAAACTTGGTTCATTCTAGAATTACTTTTACTCTATATTGTATACTTGTACAAACCCTTAAAGTTATCTTGTCAGCATCATTTTTGTGCTGTTTCATAGTTTCATTAGTTTCATACGAAAATTATTGTTGGCAGGACGCCACGCGACTATTAAAAATGCGCAACATAATGCTTGGTGAACTGTCAACGGCAAAAAAAATATCTTCAAAATCAAAAGGATTTACAATTTAGAAAAGAAAGGCTAGTCAACAGATAGAGTTTTGATTGTGAATTTGCACCTCACCTCCTTACGCTTTAACCTCGCGCAATTAGTAAGGTAAAAATGCTTACAAAAAACAATGCTACTATTGAAAAAGCTATGCATTAGAAATTTTTTGGTATTACAAAGCAATTTTAGAAGTTTTTTTTCCTGATTTGTACTTTAACTTCGTTGTGCAGACAATATTTGCTTTTCAATGGACAGGATAATGCGGATGATGACGAAGTTGGAGCTGTCTTTCGAAAATGATATATATCTTCATCATGATGACCAACTTCCATAGTAATAATCAACATCATCATCATCACAATGATGACCAACTATTGCTGCAATAATGGCCTTATAATGAGCATTTAAAGCCAGAAGGAGATGTATAATACAACGCGATCGTGAGTGTAAAGTAAAAAGTTGACAAATTAAAAGCCACTCCAAAACAGCCAACTTGTAACTTGTAAATGCATGCACATGTACAACAAAAAAAACATGATATTATACACACATTATTATGACGTCTCGTGTCGTTTTGTCGTGTGTGCCTCTCATTTTGCAATTCTTGTTGTGTACAATGCATTTTGTTGGGTTATGCCATTCTTACAAGTAGTGATGATGAGGCCAAAAAATGTCCAAACTGGATTGTTGTATGGTGGTGATGATGTGCTTGCTATTGTGTTTTATACACAAGACGGATTTTGTCAGACAGAGAGAGAAAAGAGGACTTGTCAAGTAAGTGTGTGTAAAAAGGGGGAGATTTGTTATACGGCTAATCTCAAAGTGGACGAAGACAAGAAGGGAGAAGCCAGTCAAGCTATTCATACATCATGTAATATGAATATGTACAAAGGGAGCCTGGAAAAAACTGCTATCGCACCCTTCCAACAACAGGCCATGGAACCTTCGTTTGTGGAGAACGTGTGTACGACGACGGCGAAAAGGAGAGACTATAAGCCGTACAGAAATACCCTTTAGGACTTTTATTAGAAATAGAATAGAAGTGGATTATATGTACGTTGATGCCTGATATGCTTACACTTACATTTGTATGAACGTATGTACAATTGTATGACAGAATAACACTCTGCTTGTTGTACTACTTACACTCTTACAGACAGGAAGAGCCGATTGAAACGACATTGAAACTGCTACAGGATCGGTCTCGAATAAAAAATGTAAGTAAATTGCTTGAAATAAATCTCTTTCTGACTGATACTCATGATCTGCAATGCAATAATGAACATGTACGCTGTATATATATTGTGTGTTGTATGGTGACAAAAAATGTGTAATGATGCATTAGCATATTTCTTCCCGTCCGTCAGCTCAGTCGGAGCTCGTCTATTTCTTTGGAAACAATAGCAAAAGTGGTAAGTGCGTGAAATAGAGCGGACTGGACTGGACAGTGATGATGGGATCACTACCATTCTCGCCATCGCGTCGCTGATTTTGATGATGAAGACCAAAGACAGCGAAACAAGCAGAGTGAGAGTTAGAGAGAGAGAGTCAATTCAACCGAGAGAAAGAGTGTGAATGTGTGCAAGTTGTCACTACTCAACTCAGAGTATCATCTGCGTCATCGTCATCATTAGCAGCTATCAAAAAGATGCTCATATTAAAATATGTCCCTATTCAATAGAATATTTATGGTCGTTTTGTTTGCCTCTGACTTATTCTATGTTTGTTTGCTTGTTGAATATTTTATTGCTGCTACGATGATAAAATGGCAACGAGATCACTTTTGACTTTTTTTTCTCCGCTACAGGGAAGAAGTGGAGGTGCTACTTGTTGCTGTTGCTGGATGTCAAGTAAATGGGGAAATAATAGAATGATGAAATATAATCCCACCTTCTTCCTGCACAACGAATGAAACATTTTTTTGGGGGGGAGTGGAAGATTTTAAATCTTATTTTAAATTTTTAAAACTAATGAATAATTTTTTAAATATATTGAACAGATTGCTCACAATCAACGAAAAAAACTAGTATAAAAAACTGTCGGATACGGAAGAGGGAAATACTGTTCAAATGACACGATAGTAGACTATTGCTTTTTACTATTTTTACAACACTCATGAAGGATGCTTTCTGCTTTGCTTATCACCACCATAAAAACTCCTTTGTTCAACCTGTTGAAGATGTGTCGATTACATGTCTTTCTCTTTCACGCGAGAAGATTTCCTTTCATGCAATTCATTCAGACGTAAATACACTATCAAGCCAAAGACGACATGCGATGAGGAAATGACCACTTTATTTTTATTTTTTCATAAAAACTGTTGTTACTATCGGAACTGTGCTATCACAAAAAAAATCATGTCACAAGGCAGGGCTAAAACTCAAAACATTTATCGTAGACGAAAAACCCACAATATAATTTTTTTTGAAAAACTGAATAATATGCTTTCTTTGTAATTTTAAACTGAATATCACTTGTATTCAAAATTACACGGAGCAACGACGACAATAATTGAAATCACTAAAAAGAAAAATACCAAAGAGAGGCGAAGAAGCAATTGTAAAGGATTTTGTATTGATGGCTTACAAAAGCCGATGTAATGGCCCCGCAGCTTCCTCCGAATCCTCCACTTTATTCCCTGTCTGGGGATGATCCGGCGCAACCTCCATGATTGATGATGGTCAGCCTAAACTAAATACTTTTTGGTTTTAACAAATCAAGTCCTCCTTTTCTTTCTATACCCCGTGTCGTCACCAGCAACTTATTTCGTATCACACAAAACAAACAAAAAAATAAACTTTAAAAAGAAGCACTATAAATTGTTTTATTTGCTGTCCAGAGTACTAAATTCCCCGTATTTCGTTTCTTTTTTTCCAGTCACTTTATTTTGAATATTCAGTTATTTAACATTACAAATATATTAATCAACTTAATTATCGGAGCACTTTTTCTTTGTAGTAGTAAGTATTGTTTTATTACAAAATGGAATGAAAACGAAAAGGTGATGATCGTTAATGTTACTAGTATTACTATTAATGGTAGTTGTTGTAGTACTAGTAATGCTATATACGACGAAGGGGTTGTATGAATTATTAAAACACTCCTTCCCCTTTTTTCTATAATAATAGGAGTAGTGTATATACTGAAATTATACTGTTTTTGGGGTATGAAGAAAAAAAAAGTGTTGTCCAGTGAGTGTCCTCTTGTTTTTTTTAGTCTTTAGTATTATTTATTGGATGATATAGAGAGAAAAAAACTGATGATGAAAAGGATAATAGGAACGCTGATGATAGTGACAATGTAGACTGTAGACTCTCTCCGAAAAAAGAGGATGATGGCGATAATATGATGTGATCAAGAAGAGATACAGCTAATAATTTTTTCTCATGCCTCTCGAGTTTTCTCTATAGAAATCACAGTACTCCTAAATATCATGCAATGTTAGTACTATCACTACTACTGCTCACAAAAATAAAAATAAAATGTCGCGTCGACAGTTAGTTTAGTTATATAAGAAAAAAAACGAAAAAAATAAAACCATACAAAGTTAAAAGAAAACTAATATGTAATGTATGTATAAATATGTTTTGCTGCTATAATTGCAGTGACAGTGGCTTCAGGAGCAACAGTCAACCGTTCTCTATGTTAGTCCTGTGATGAGGCTACTGGCTAACTAAGCACTAGGGCTGGTGTGCTGGACGATAAAAATATTGCAGTGCGACTAGTCCTGCTGCTCCTCAAAAGTGTTGCGTTTGACGACGACGCTGCGAAAAAAGATACTAACATGAGAACTGCCAAAAAATGGTTACTAGTACCAGAAAAAACAACCAAGTCACTATTATGCCTTTGCCATATATACAACAACCATCATCACCACTCACCACACCACCAGCGCATTTCCACACACACGCTTCTTCAAGCTCAACTCTTTTTTATCAGCTCACCAATAACAACAACAAACAGAGCACAAGCAGAAGTCGTAGTGAATGAGCACTATGAGCAGCGAAAAGAGAAAAACCACCTAGCATGTTTTGTTCATGTTGCTTGTTCTTGTTCAGTTCATAATCATCATCATTATCGTATCGCACGAGGACTCCAACAATACAACAGACCCTCTAAACTATTTTTTGTCTGTTAATGTAGCTCTTTTTATAAGTATGCGCTTTATATAAGAATGATGATATTAATATCATATCATAATATATGAGGATTATCTTGCTGTCTTATACTTCTTCTTCTTCACCTCCTTTTTCCACAACTTCACAAACCAAACCACACTGACTTTCAGTCTTGTTTTTTATTCCAATACTGGAGAATGGGATAATATGCCATTTATCATAGAAAACGATTTCTTTGCTCCGTCACCATCACCAATTTGGTCTTGCAGATTTTTTTAAAAAACAAACTCAAGCTTAATTGTGAGTTTTTTTGTCATAGGTAACACCACGGCGACTAGTTCTTTGTTGCTTTCTCACACAGACTTAATTGCAAGTTGGTTTAATGAGTATCGTTGTGTGGGCCTGAAACTTACACAGAAAAACGTTGAAAACCCTAAAGACGTTTATTGTCTCAAAGAGAAAACCAAAAAAAAAATATCTATTTAAACAGCGGCAGAGCAGGAGGAGTTGATTTTTTTGTGGACGCTGTCGCTGTCTGGAGTTGGAAAGAATGTTTTAGTTGAATCTCTGCCTGCCTCTGGTTTTCTCACAGAATGAATGTCGTAAAGCTGACTTTGAGTGAGAGAAACGGGCGGACAGTCAATTGTTCCACAAGAGCCACCGCCACCACTACTTTTTTTGTTACCATCCCGCAGATCGCATCATCGCATCGCACCCCTTCGAATAGCTCATAATGCTTACGTAGCAGTCACATAAATAAACACGTATGTATCCTATTGAATGTATACACAATACTGTCATGTCATCAAAATGAGTAGGGTACTCGACGAGTGAGTGAGGATTTTTATGATTATGACGGCGACCAAAGAAAACGATCGAATCCACCCTCGGACGAGAAATAAAAAAATCCTGATGGCATAAATAGTAAGAAATGTGACTGAAAAAAGCTATTAAAAATATGTATGGGTAATAACAAAATAAGCAATACGGTTTCAAAGAGAAAAGGAGTGACACGTAAAAAGAAAGAAAGTGATTATTGGGATATTCGTGGGGTTGGCGATGTTGTTACTGACTGCGCTCCAATTTTGTATGCTTTGCGTAAGTTGGCAAATAAGAACTTTACATCCCCGACTTTTTCGTTCTCGCGGGATCGGGGCTTCATAGTGATAAACCCACAACTTGTAGAGATGAGCTCATGTACTGAAGTAGAGTTTGTGAGGAGTGTGTTAGCTGGGGTTCCATCCAGGATTATTGTATGCAAAGGCGATGAATAAATGAAAGCAGTAGTAGGATTAGATTATTATTGACAGTGAGTTTTATTTGTTTACTTGGTCGTTTGCTCTACCAAGTCGACCGTCCAACCAAACCCTCCTCTTAAAATTTAATTTCCATGAAATATTTCGGTAGACTGAATAATGATGAACCTGCCACCCCTAAAATTATCCTGTATATCGTTGTGTGCTCATTATAGACAGCGATTTTATAAAAAAATGTTGACATTCTTAACTTGTATGCTGAATAGATAAATGCATTTTCTGCATCGCCCTTCAATCTTTGATTGTAAATGAAATACATAGAGGAAATGTTAAGGCATTACCTGTTTAAGACCAATTAAAGAATGTTAAAATATCATCATCATTTCTACTTTTGCCAACGTAGCGTAAAATTTAATTACGTAGATAAATATGAGATTTTGACAATTTTGTACTTGTAATGATGTGACTTCCATGTCGCCGAAGCTAAAATTGGTAACATGCAAATAAAAAAGGGGGGCTCGAAGTAAGAATTGTGAAAGCAGGCAGAACTAAGCAGCTTTATTCTAGGGGTTTGGCAAAATAAAAAGTACGGTATGATATTTTATCGGTTTCATTTTCCTTGCAACCTTCTAATCAATCCTTATTTCTTCTTTACAGAACTGCATTACTATTTTCTTTACTTTCACCGATAGATTTTTTCTCCAAAAGTTAAATGGAATAGTCAGAAGTCTCCGAAATCAATTTCTTAGTCTACAAAAATTAAATCTTCTGTTTTATTGAGAACTACTAATATAAACTTATACATTTAGGGACCTAAATATATACCATTTTATAGTTAGGTGGCTCATCAATTACTTGGTTCATCATTTCTTGTCTCTTATCACAAACATTTTATGTTCAAAAAAACAACAAAATTACGTCTTAATTTTTGACAGGAAACGGCAACTCAACAAAAATCTGATTTGCAAAAAATAGTGCTTTACTTTGTGAATATATATATTTAATCGTTTTCATATTCATTTTTGTGAAGTAAATAAATGTCGGAATGTCTAAATTGAGAACAGTTCCAGCTCTGACATATACTTAAGATTGATATTAAAGTGACAAACGTGTTCATGACATCAAGCGAAACTCGAAGAGTATTCAGGAACAATCTAAAAATACGCATGACAGAACAATGATGTGAGTGATTTTGTGACCTAGAGTACCAAGTTTGTTGAGGATACCTATTGTGTCTGCCAAACTTTACCGAAACTAAAAAATACACAGATTACAAAGATGATTTCGTTACCTACTCGAAATAGCTGACCTAGGAGCATAGTTGTTTACAAAGGATTATAGTTTTATCAACATAATATACTCAAATTCGATGAGTAGACATCTTTTAAATGACTTATATTGAAACATGCTTCCGCAAAATTTGCGTTATTCTCACATTACCCATTTATCCAGTCAATCAACGATTTCGACAGTTTCCGGCCTAAGTAGCTGAATAGATTAGTATTTTACATTTATGCACGTTATAAGAAAATTTAATCCTTCGGTAAGTTTATTGGTTCGACCTGTGGTGACCGAGGTACTGGTTTTTTAGGTATTTAAATTAAAATAAAACAGCTTAATCAGTTGGATAAGTTTAAGTTACCAAGTTTGCACATAACTTAAACGCCGTATTTCAATAAAGAAAATTATTTTTCCAGATTTCGGTCTGTTAAAATATGCATAACAATCATTTTTGTTAGTAGCATAATCCTTATGTACCCCATGAAGACTTATATCAATTTTGATGTCAATAAGTTGATGCGCTTAGATGCTAGAGCGTGGAGGGGCACACACGGCACACGGACTGAAGGACCTTTTTTGTCTCTCTCTCATGCACCCCCATAAAGTCTTATTCAAACCCTTAAAAATGCGAAACGTCATGGTATAAATGAGGTTTCTTTAACCGTTCTGTCGCAAAGATTTTATTACGCGACACGAGGTGCACATCATTAAATTATAGACAACTGTTATAGTTTTATGTATGAATTTACCTTACCAAATTTCACACTACATTAGAAGCAATATGTACAATATAAGCAGGTTTTATTACTTTTCGTCGATATGTTGCAAGGTCTGTGAAGTGATCAACTACTTTACTTTTTATGATACAAAGTACTTTATTTAAATCTGCGGGCGAAACATAATGCTAATGTTTTCCCTTTACATACTCATTATTACTGCTTCTCATCTTTGGTCATCAGAACACCGTGTAGTATATCTGTGATATGCTACTACCATGATACAAAATACAAATCGTAGGCCACAACACAAAGAAAATCAAAAAACTCCAATTGTAATGAAACTCACTGCAGCCACGGTGATATTTTCATTTAATTTACAGCACTATCAAAGATGAGATATTTAAGTATAATATAATGTTATCAGTAAACCAAGCATCTATTTCGGTATTTTTTTTTGGAAGATACAACGTACATCGTTACATACGCTGCATCGTTAATTGCAAATACATCTATGGAAAACTTTTAAAACCGTCCAGATTTTAGCTCACAAATTGTACTGAAATTTAAAGCGTTATTATATGATATAATCACGCTTTAAATTTGAGTGCATTTTCTATTGTTTATGATCTTTCTAACGATTTTAATCGTTAAACTCAGACAATATTATGTGGCGTCTCACATAGACCAGAAATCTTTCTTTTCATGTACACATGTAATTTTAAGCTGAATTTATGACGTATCCACGTCACGTTATGATAAGACACAAATGTATGTATTCTTTTCTATCTTAGTCGCTGACTTGAAAAACAAATGTCTACTTGCTTCATATCTAAAGACTCATATTTTCCGAAAACTCCTAAAGAATTTGCAAATGAATAATTTCTTCAAGACTAATTACTGCTTTTGACATAGCACAAAAAACAGCGTAAGGGTGTGGACAAAGGGCTATAAACGTACCGCAGAGCAGTATTATGATGGATTTAATTACACTTCATATTTTATAACTACAATACCATATAGATTTTTGCCTGGCTTTAATTTTAATGACTTTCCCAAGTTTTGCTACGTTATAAGTTTAAGAATTTTTGCCATATTCGGCAAGTATTGGTTTGCCGGGCTATTATTAGCATGTGTACATGTACATATGTACATCCTCTTTCATAAATCAAAACAATTACATGCAATATGAATTCTCTGTTTGTACATTAATCATGTTAGTAATCCCTGGTAAAAAAATAATGGCATTTTGCAAGCATCCATAATCGTTTTTCTACAAATTAATTGCTAACGTGCTAATTTCAAGTACAATGCAGCACTAAATTTTGTTCTATGATACTTTCAAAAAAAAACATAATTTTTGTAATGACTCTTCAATACTCTCGTTTACTCATACTCTATGTATGTAACTACGACAATGAAAATATTTATATGCACATGTAAACCTTATCAAGACAAGGATTCGTCCTTTCCTTTCCCATGTTCCTTTTCTACCTTCTTTTTCTTTTATTCTGTTACACAACCAACATACACCCACAACGAGAGAAGTGATCTTGCTCACCATTATATAAGAAGAGTAATAAAACCAAATTATTAGTTTCTAGTGTCACACCATCACCATCTCATCAAGTTCATTACTTCCTCCGAAACATCCAGCTTACACTTGTTATTATCGGAAAGTGAGCAAGCCACTTATTATCCACCGTTTTACTACAGCAAAAACCAACGTAGCGTATCAACATCAACTTTATGTTTTGCTTCTCTACAGTATTTACTGCTTCCAGCAGTTTACTATGTTACGCAAAAATGTTTATTATAAGAATGAGTGATGCTATGGAGTACATTAATAACAATATAACTTGCTTCTTAACTGCCATTTAGTATTATCATGCCGTATTCCAAGGGAAAAAATACTTAAGAAGAGAGAGAGGGCCGATCTTGTATGTCATCGTAAAAAGAAGACTGAATGCTCGTATATTTTTTTCAGGAATGCTTCTAAATATTATAATGGTTTGTCTTAAAATAGCTGTTGTAAAGAAGGCATATTTTACCGTTTTATGTTTCGCATTTTATGAATGTACTTCGATAGTCTACCGACCGTTCGGAGGAAATTGAAAACCTTCCTAAAAAACAGGTAGCTCATCTCATCCATCCATCCCCCTTGATGAAAAATGCGTGAGAATGCATCTTTTATTGTGAGTTGTTGTGAAGCTGATGAGTTGTTGTTGGTTATGGTATGGAACATGGTATTTTTTTTGTAAAACCACTGTAAATAGTGGTGGGTGATGATGTGGTGGTATCATCGTAGTGATTACGGTGATGATGATGTCGCAGAGAAGCAACAACAACGCAACGGGAAAATGTCAGAATGAAAAAAGAGCTTTTCTTTACTCGTTTTTACTGCTGTTCACGCAAAGTCAACTGCGTACAGATTGGCAAAGTGAGGAAGGAAATCAGACTTTTGATTATGATGGTTTTAGTCGTGTCTCTGGTTTTGATGTTGATGTTCCTTTTGTGCTAAAACAGTGTACAGTTCAGAGATCACACAATCACACCGCACCGCATGGGCGTCATTACATCACATTACCAACAAGTTCTGCCCATTGTGTTTCTACCGCAAAAGAACCGATGACACAGGAGACACACAGTCGCTGGGTCTTTTTACTGGTGTTGACACTATAAAGCTTTGCATCACAAGGTAATTTACTTGCTCATTTTGAACGAGTTTGATCAACTACAAATGATAATTTATATTTTATACGTCAGGTGAGCAATGATGACAAAATAAGGGCATATTAAATTTTAATATCATTATAAACATCAACATTTTAGGAGAATAATACGAGTAGTTGTTTGGAAGTTTCGCGTACGTATAAATGCGGTTAATTGAAGAAAAAAAACAGAAAGAGACATGTACCGCAAAATGTATCACATTGGAACTTGGCTGTTGAGATTTTTCTGAAGAAGTTATGGAAACTGGGTCGCTATGCGCTAGCAGATTTCAGAAATCCTTTCATGTGAATCTTGCCGAAAAATATTGTTTGGCCAATGCGGAAACTTACCTGACTTGGAAAATGAGAATAGAATAGAATGAGTTGGTTTTTACTTTACATTTACATACCTCTATTACTACCTATGTTATAGTTATTAGCAAAGAGCTAAGTATTATTATTTTTTGTAGTTGATTTTAATCGTGGGATTTGAACAAATAAAAGATTTTCTACGAAAAAGTATTTGGATGAAAAGAAACATTGACTGTAGCACATTTATGAAGAAAGAAATGCAAATATGATATAAGTCAAATCAACAGTAATCCTTTCTATTTTTCCACCACTGCTTAGAATACCTAGTATTTTAGGTACATAAAAAATAATAATATAAGGGCTTTTTCTGTCTCCATCTTTCTCCCAGTAAAACATTCAATCTATTCTTCCTGGTAGCTTTTGTGTTTACTCCTTGAGCTTGCCTCGTGCCTTCACTTGTTCCTCTTTTCATTTCCACTTATCATCTTCTTCTTGCTGTAGATCTCCATCATCCGCATTTGAGAGAACACGCAATCACAATCAACATTTCCAGAAGAGAATGAGATGGCTCCTGAGAGTGCAGTGGTTCTGTTAGAAATGTACATACACTTGTACAGCTTTCATTTCAACATTCATCACATTTTCTGCGATATGAATACGACAATGACAAGAATAAGAAGTGTCACTCTTTTTCGTTCTTGTTTCATCTTTAAGGAAAACGGTTCAGGTTTTTTAGGTTTCATGGTATCACAATGCAATGCGGTTTACAAGTAGACTTCTCATTTTTCTGGCTGCCTGCCTAACAAACTACTAACTAAGTAAATAGGAACAAGACATGTTCTTTCCTCTTTTCCGTGTTGTCGATTTGTCCTCGATCTTGTTTGGCGTGTTGTACAAGTCAGCCATCCCTGCTTATCTATTCATCATATATACATACATACATTCTAACATGCTTTACCTTACACAGATAAATAGGATTTGGGGGAGGCTCGCGTTTTCAAGGATAATAGTCGTGTAAGTAAATATTATTTGTGTATTTCTGACTCCAAGCGACTTTAGTGAGACACGCGACTTGTTTGAGAAGATGATTGACAACCGCTTTCTTTTTAGTATCCTCGTTGCTCATTCATCTGCAGTTTATCTCCCACCTTGATGTGCACATAATGCTACAAAGGTCGACTTATGATATTAGTTTACATTCTATTATTCGTGAAGCTCTGACAACATAACATCGACATGTGCCACTTTTTCACGGAGTGCCTATACGGCCAGTTATTTGTGTAAATTGCACGCCTGCTAAAAGGTAGAAAAGGTTGCACGCTTGCTATTTGATATGTATTAATCAACTTCCCCAACTGGATAATAGGACCTACAAGAGCTCACAGCGTCCTAAACTACAAAAATACATATTGTGCACGTAAATGTGTACGTTAGTATGTTGGATTTTTGTGAACATCATGTTCCGTTTTTTATCTTTCTTATGCAAACACAATTTCCAGTCGATTAATGGATCCATTACCACAACCACCACTGTCGCCAATAAAGTTCGTCTGGCTCACAAATGACTATGCAAGTAACTCCCCTTCTTCCCGTATGTTGTATAAGCATCAGGTTAGTCTGCTTATATAGGTTCGAACAGAACTACAGAGAAAGTAAAAGTAGGAGTGGCATATAAGGAGAAGAACAAGAATTTAATGACCATTTTGCTATTTGCCTTCAGAAAATTACATTTGAGGTTAGAGGACATGATTAAAGAAAGAAGTAACATGTTTGAAAGAAGACCACGCTATCAGCGGAGACACAAACAAGATATATATAGCAAGGCTTGTTTACATTTTGACTACCAAGAAACTATGCTTTCTTTACATTTTCGCTGCTTCTCCTACTTTCACCAAACATTACATACTGATCAGCACCAACACTACTTAACACTCCAACTGCATCAACGGAGAACAAAATTTAGCAATAAGTTAAAGTTTCCGTGATTTTGTATAAGGCACATCGTTATAGCGTATAAAAGTTCTCTATTACAAGAGGTTCTATTTGATGCTTCAGTTTTTTAAATGACAAAGCGAAAAACGAATGCTTATTTTTCTCTTCTTTCAATCAATTCAGTTAGTGGAGTGGACATAGACAACATGACATCTTTATAAACCGTAGTAGACTTTTTAGGTGGATACTCAAGAGTCGAAATTTAAAATTGAACAGTATTCGGAATCCACCTCTCAAATTATGCATCCTTAGAAATTTCATTCAATTCGAAGATCTAAAATTTTAGCGACGCAGTATTTCAAATTGGAAAACTGAGTTCAGAATTAGAATCTAGTGCGAGTATCCAAGATCCCAACACAGTTTCAACCTTGAACTGGCGTATTTGCAGATTATTCTTTGTCCTCAGGGGATAAATTTTGATTTCCAACCCATTCCCAGGCAATTAGGCACATCGAAACCTGTTGCAGAAAGCAGAAATTCGAAATTCCTTATAGTTTTCGAGTATTTTGGGTCGACGGACGTAGTACTTACGTGTGGACAGGATACATTCAAGAGATACAAATACAATAGATTGTCGCTTAGAATTTCTACTAGTATGTACGGTGCATCCTTTTTCTTTTCCATTCAATGGAGTAGATGACTATATGACGGCAATGAAGATGTGAAAGATACCTTACTTAAGTGCCATTGTACTGTGTTCATGCCAAATCCCCCAAGATGATGATTTAGTCGATGAGAGAGATTGTTAAGATGCGAATAATAGCTGAGGTAGGTAGGGTAGTTGCTTGTAGTGCTCGGTACTCACGCTGATTCATCCTATTAGAACCACTACTGCTGAAATAGTATTAAAGTACTTTTCTCTCTCATCTCCAGCGTCTTTGCGCTTTTTCCTCGATGTCGCACAATGAAACGGATGCTAAAAAAAAGAAACATGCAAGCAAGATGATGATACTGCTGCTGCTGATATGAAGATCATTTATGGTATCTTTATTATTTACGTAACGTAGTAATAGTATAGTAGCAGTAGATCAAGTAAATAGTCAAGTTATTATTCGTATTTTTATACATTATATTATTTATACATATATGTACATATTTATACATACGTAAATTAAGTAACAATAAGTAAACATAGAGGTGCTTTTATATGGTATGTACGTCCTCTCCAAAAAAGTCAATTTATTTTGTTTTTATACTGGCGAATCCATTGTAAACTTTTCCCTAGATTTCTTTCAGCTTCTTAATTAAAGTACCAGTATATTTTAATATAATACGTATGTAAATACACTTAAATATTATCGTTACTTTACAACTACAATTATCCAACGTATATGTGTATGCATGTTTGTAAATTTGTATGTGCCATATTTATACATATAGTAGTAATATGCAATATTACGTGTAGCTTAACTGACGATAATAATATAAAATAGCTGTTGTATCTAGTACCAGTAGTAGTAATTGTAACAACAACAATAGTAGTGTTAATACTTAACAAAATATCATTTTAGCTATTTCAGCTTCTACAGTCCTAGCCATAAAAATGGTGGTGGGTGTAGTAATTATCGTAATAAAAGTTGTTATTTTAATATATCCTATAACTTATGCACAAGTGTCATTGTCGGTTTTTTTGAGACAGAAGTAGCATCATCACCATCATCATCAACTTAACACTTTCTCTGGGAAATCCAAATACTAAAATTACTGAATACAAAGTCAAAATGTTGATTTAAGTTTCATTTCGCCCCAAATACCTTCCATTTTTACGTTTTCTTTTTATACCTTTTGTAATGAAGACAACGCCACCATAATTAATCAAAATTTGGTGACATGGTCAACCAAGGTAGGTTTAGTGAAATAAATTACTCCGAGTCTTACTACTTTGTCCAAATCTGTGTATATTTCTTCATGGTTGATTGCTTGGTTATATGTACTGGAAAGTTCTTTGCAAATGAAGTTTATGTCAGTTAAACAATTCCGTACCAAAAATATCACCCCTTTACTATCTACGCACATCACCATAATATTGAGAAGAAGGAAAATTGTAAAAATGTATGTGCTGTTAGCATCGTTATGTGTACAATTCCAAGTTTTAAATTTCTCCCAGTGCATACAGACTGAAATAAACCCTGTTGTCTAAACTAAGAAAACATGTGTCGATCTAATGAAAATGAAGCATATCCTGGCGTTGGCGCGCCGAACCGATCACCCGAATAGGTTAAATTGAGCGTGGTGTCGTACACGGTAATCTTCGCTGACTAATTGTTATTTCTATCATCGGGACTCAGTACTGATTATCGTCTCCAAAAAGTCCACCCAAACTTCCAGTCTTCGATTCCTTTTCTTATGGTTGTCCTTCGAGTGAAAACAAGGATTACGCATGCGATTTTGCGTAAGTGTCCAATATACCATCCGGTGAATAAGTTGGATGAGATGTCACCATAAAAAGTTCCTATCATGAGAAAAATAACCAAAGGAGAAATCGAATTAATGCCAAATAGATTTTTTTTTAAATATGTGACAAAATATTTTACAATTTGTGAATTTTTCCTTATTTATTTAGACAGTTAAGAATCAGCTTATGGTTACGATGTACATGTCATGAAACAATCAATTAAAAAAGCAAATGGGGCATCATGAGACCGATAACATTCGATCTTAAAGAACATGCATTAAGTATGCATGTTAATGTACCTAACTATTTCTTAATACGACTGGAAAGTCAAATATTATTAATGCATTTGAAGCTAGTCTTTTATATCATTACTTTGATACTTGGATGAATGACTACAGTGAAAACAAGCAATGGCAAAGAAAGGGCATGTGATCATGTCATTTCATCAGCATAAAAGATGAAAGAAAATGAAATTTACGCATCAGTACAATACATTTTATATGCAGTAGTTTAAATAACTGTTGCCGATACGCATGAATCTTAAGATGTTCACTATGCATATAATAGCGATACGTTTAACTTTCTTTAAACAAACCATAGTCGAAAATCCGAGCATTACAAAACAAAATTCCAGGAAAACTCCTTTCAATTTTTTAAAGTATCTGTAAAGCAGGTACGTCGTTATGTCGTGCAAATATAACAAAAAATTGTAATCGTGCTATGCATATATTGACTTAATGAAGGCGAATCAATTATACATAAGACAAATTACATGAGAAATTGCAAATCGTTACATTAAGACATCTGCCAGAGTCAGAAAACTAGTTGTTCCTCTAAAAGGCATGTTCCTCCGATATATGGTTTTTACTATGCTTATAAGCATGTTGTATTACTTATATAGTTAGTTACTATCTTCAATTGGTTTTTGACATACAATTAGCTGAATAGAGATCTTACTATATTTTATGATATATGTGAAATAAATGAGAATAGTTTGTTGCAATGGTTCTAGAGTAGAAATTACAAAATTGTCTTTATACCTAACCATGGTCTGGTCAAAAATCTGGACTTCCAACTTCACCTCTTGTCATATTTGAGTGATGTGTGATCAGTTAAATCATTCTAGTAAATAGAAATGCCAGTAAACTCGATTGTACAAATTTAATGCATTTCTTAAAATAAGGACAAAATACAAACTTTTTAGTACATTAGAGGCCTTGTAATCACTATTTGCAGGTTTCAAAATCTATGATGCTTCTGCATGTACCGTCGTTTTCTGAGATATATCCAGGGAAAAAGCACAAAATTACAAACGTGACTTGACATGGAAAATTTAATTGCCACCACTTAAATCACGTAAATATGTTAAATAAAAACTAACAATTAGTATAAGCGTGCCTATATATATCCTATATGCTTGATGGCATTCGTATAGGCCCATTTCACTTCCTCAATGTATGTTATGTTTGATGTGTGTTTTTATGATAAATGCCAATCACGTATAGTTCTTTGAGTAATTAGTAATTATACAATTCATAACTTAATATTTGAAGACGACTTTCAGTGGAAAATTAGCTAAGCGGCCCTGAACCCTAAAACTCAACTCATGAGAACACGATTTCGTACTGCTCAACACTGAATCCACAAGCTCAATCCTATCTGGCCATTCTGATTATAAAATTTTAGCAGGTAGCGCAAATTTAAATGCCCAAACAAGTACCAAGCGTGCAATGATTTCATTTGAATTCAATCATACTCTTAAAAGAGGAATGGAAAAGCTATGATTCAAATTACTTGTCAGATAGGGGTACGTTGAGACACACAGAAAATACATAAGATTTCCATCTCACATGAGATAACTAAGGAAACCCATATGCTTACCTGATACTTCATCAAATAGTTGTTTCATGTTTCATTTGGAGTAAAAAACATGTATCCTTAATGTTTTCTTGTGAAATCAGGGTTTAATGTCCACATTTCCAAACATTGTCATTGATAATGATAATATAGGAAAATTTAAACTCGATGTGACGCAAGAGATAATGATGGTGACGATGACGACGACGTAACATTAAAAACATGACTACGACCATGCAGTCTGTTTCCGGAAAGCAGAAACATGAAACGGTCTGCGCTTGAAGCGATGAACGTAAACGTGTTTTCCTTGATGGCCGAGAAGTTTCAAGTATGCATTGAAGCTTTAAATGGGCTTCAAAAAACGATCACAACGAACTATAATCACTGTTGCACAATCACTTACACAGTAACCACCAAAACAACAAACACTTCATTCCTCATTTATTGTTCCCACCATACCGACATAATAATAAGTACTTAAAGAGCTAATCGACAATTCTAAAGGTATCCCGGAAAAATCATCAAAACAAGTCGAAACTTTTGAAAAATACAAATATATGTAACATTGAAAATTGAGATAAATAGAGAAAATATTTGCTAAATGACAATTTCACGGAATGATTCATACTTTGATTATTTTGATAACATACAAATATAAATTAAATTAATTGACCAAGCTCCCTTGTAGTATAATATGGTATGGAGATCTCTCGTGCAACATATAGTATCATCCTCATATTCCCATAGTACAAGATTTTGAACCGTGCAAAGCTTTTTGATGAATCAAACATTGAGCTTCATGCATATTTCCCTTTAAGAACAGCTTCCGTAGTTTCCTTGACAGCGAAAAAAGTACAGTTTTGATGGTGTAGCATGTTACCAAATCTTTTGAGTTCAAGAGTATAATGTTTGTGAATCCTAAAAAAATGAGTTGCGTTCATCAACTCCAGACAGCTTGTTTGTATGGGAAAACGGTGATGATGGTGAGGAGATGATAAATGACGTGACGTATGACATATTTTAGTGGTGGCGATTTAAATGTGTAGTACAAGTAGCAGTAATGATAATATTTTGTTGGAGACTGATTTTTTAGTAGCAGCAATAATTATTTTGTTTATATAATTCTTAAAAGACGCTTACACTATTTATAATAATAATAGATTATAATAATAATAATTAGTAATGATAACGTGTGATTTAGTAACAATAAAATATGTATTCCTTTATCTTACGCATATTCGTTCATTACTATTATCATTATTATGCTTAGCATTAACTCATGCTGATCGAAAAATCACTATTATGTATAGTGTTTTGTAAAGTGTAATAATAATAATAATGCATACTGTTTTCTTGAAACTGATTTTCATGTATCATATCAATTATTATTATTTCATTTATACAAACTATTCCGACGAGGAGGACGACGGCGAAGTCAAGAATATATTCATGTATTGTGTGTATATACTTATACTGCTGAATATTTATATACGTTAAGTTACACATGATCATATCATATCATAAGAGTCTGTTTTCAGGTGGGAACAGCACGTGTTACACAATTAGTTTTACAATTCTATTAAAATACATAGTATTATAATTATCCTAATTTATGGATGAGGGCTCGGTCCACCTTGTCACTTAACATGTCACAATAGTCATAGCTAAAGCTATAACTAAATCATAAAGCTATTGTATAGTAGTTATAATACAATAGTAACGCTATTTACACTAAAGCATAGCCTAATATCATTATTAACATGTTTCTTCGCTTATGGTTTCTTTTTTTTGTATAATAGAATCTGTACAGTAATAATATATATAGTTCTTCCAAAATATTATATACACACTAAAATATATGTATTTATATATTTACATTATACGCATATTGTAGTATGCTGTATATATTTATATATGTATGTATGCATTTCAAATATACAACCAAACCACAGACGATGACACCACAACAAAGTAACTGAAAAAATGTTGTTGACTACGATTTTGTTGGTGAAAAAATGAATGATAGTGGCGACGACTTTATATCCATGTACCATTATGTAGTAATTAGTAATATTGATAAACATTAATTATAATAGTATCGACAACACTTTCAGAATCATCCGTCCTCTTCTGTCCTGTCCCTGTTCGTTGTGTTGTAAAACTACTATATCAATAGAATTGGGATTTCTTCCTAGTAGAGTCATAATAATAGTAACAATAGTAAGAATAATAACTTTTAAAAGAGTAAGTTTTGTGCTGATTTGTATGGTGGTGGTGGTAGGTAGGTAGATCTGGATGATGATTTTGCTATTTTCGGTTGTCATTGAGTACTAGCGTACACACCACTCACAAGTTGACAAAGAGCTCATCACCTCTATGACGAGCAGTAGTAGAATAAAAAACAATGGTAATGGTGAGCTTCATGGTATCTTTTATTTGTCACGTGAATATAAAGATATCCCTATTGTTTTATTATTAAAATTGTTTTACTGTCCATTTTTGTAACACAGCAGAAAAGAGTAGAGCAGAAACAGCAGGAGAGAGGAGACTAGGTTCTGCTCTCGTTGTTTTTTGGAGATGCTCTTATCATGATGATGGTCATTTAGTTTTGTATGGAGTAGTTTATATCGAAGGAAAAAGTTTCTACTCGGCTATAGTATTTTTGCAGGGTTTGCAAATGTTTCAGTAGGTCAATCTGCTAGTGTTCCTTGTACAAACAGTGTTATGCAAATAGATATTTTACTGCATAAAGTAATCCGGATGTTCAGGGTCTTTCTCGAACCTTTTGGCTTCTTCTTGCATGCTCTCTTTAATTTTGAGAATGGCAGCAGACTCATTTTGCTCCTGTGATATACAACAGAAGAAATGAGCAGGGATCAGTATGGTTACAGTTGGGCGGCATCATTTTTCATGTTTCAATTTCGAACACAACAACAACAACAAGAACAAAACAAACAACTACATTTTGACAGCTACTCTACGCTTAGCTAGCTAACGCTTAGGACATCATTACATTTTCAGGAGGTCCTCCAAAGCCACCCAGATTGTACTCGTTTATCGATGAGCCTCCATCATCACGAGGTGTTCCTGGCCCGTTTGCTGGTGAGTTCTTCATGTCCATACCGTCACCGTTCATTACAGGTGTCATTCCGGGTCCCATCGGCGCCATAGGTCCTCCCTCTGGGCCACCGGACATTGGAAATTCCTATAATAAATAAATCCACAAAATATCATGTAGATGTCGTTGAAAACTCTTACTTAATTACTAAGTACTTTCTGTATTTTAATGGATCGCTTACTCCTGAAAGAGATCCGCCAGGAACTGGTTTCATCATTCCGTACATATTTTCACCACCTGAACTAGACGAATCTGTATACAAATTGGACACACAAAAGCATTTGTTAATCTGTTTTAATGAAAACTACATGTGAAATTCCGTTACGCTGTATCACTATCCAAAAGATTCCAATAGATCACCTTGCGGACTGGGCATTATCGGCGTTCCAGGACCAGGTGGTCCGGCTGAGCCAGGTGGACCTCCGTAATTACCAGGTGATGAGGAATTATAATTCATAGGCTGAAAACACAAAAGTGGGTGCAAATACGTTATCGTCACTTGTTACTTCATATTTAAATCTGTTTTCAGATTTCAACGTTGCTTACTGCTGAAGTATTAGGTGGCCACTGAGGTCTTCCGGGTCCGGCCATTGACATAGGTGGCATACCTGGTCCGCCTGGTGGACCAGGTGGTGGGCCTCTCATTCCTGGGCCTGGACCGTAGGATGGACCTAAGGGACCCATTCCTGGGCGAGGTGGTGTCATTCGAGGGCCCATTGGAGCCATGCCTCCCGGTCCTAGATTTATAAATAAGCATTTGATTAATTGTATGAATCACTTGCGCATAGCTTTTCACAAGCTCACCAACACAAAAACATTTTGCAGACGGAGACACAATGGGGCAAGATAAAAAAGTAACTTCTGAGATTCAAAAGCAATGTAAAATGTACTATAGACATAAATATAAAGACATATGTATCTTATTTATACTAGTAAATTTAAATATATGATGTATGTATATATCAAAAATGATTTCTATAAAAATCCCACGAACGTGCAACAGACACAAAAAAGCAAGCAAACAAACAGAACCTTTGAAGTGTAATTCATACCTTGCCATGCCACAAAGTCCCCGCCTTCCCCTAAGAATCGTTCATCAAACAGCAGCATTCATAGTTCAATGTTACATAATAATTAGAAAGAAAAAAGGTATCAAAATTCCTAAGAGAGAGAGTAACAACAAGGTCTATACAATTTTCTATATCTGTATAAGTTCATAATATTTTTGTGATAACACAAAAATTTACAAAATTTTGAGTTTTAAGTCGAATGCTTTCTAATCGCTGATTGGCCTGATAGAATGTATTTTTATGTTTAAATGGAGAATCCCAGTACCATCGAATTTTAATTAAAGCTCTATGTCAAGAAGTCAAGTGTTCTAGCAGGATGAAAGAAATAAATGACTACTGTTAATTGTTATTAGTTTTCACCATATAAATACTTGCCTTGTCTGTTAGGATCCATTGGTCCCGGCATCATAGGTTGACCAGGAGGCTGTAAGTTAATAATTTATTGTATGAATGAATGCCTCCATTAGCCTTATACAAGATTTGAAAACAGATTAATTCAAGGGACTTACTCCATTGAAATCACTACCCATTTGAGGTAATCTTACACCTGGCCTAGGCCCACCTGGAGGGTATCTGGGACCCATAAAAGGCTAGAAAAAATATTACAATTTTTATGTTAAATATGCTATACTCCAAATAAAAATGCAGCATTATATCAGTACAACTAATAATAAATCCAATTTACTTGATTTGATAACATCTGAGGTGGGGGTGGTTGGGAATGTGGGGATGGCTGAGATGATGGATGATTTGGTGGCGATGGTCTCATCGTCGAATTCTAATCAAATGTGAAGGGTTAAGGGTTAATGATGATATTTCTAAACAACTACTTAAATCACCACAAACTATGCAAAATAATCTTACAGGAAAAAATCCGGGACCCATTGGTCCACCAGGCATGCCATCACTTGGGGGCATTTGACCCATGGGGCTTGGCGCTGGGCCGGAATTCTGCTTATAACGACACACAAATGTAAATTATGGCATTGATCAAGAAAAAATCAAAAGCCTGCAAAATGACTTTAGAAATACAGAATGCAACTTACATGTGCAATGCCATTGACGCCATACCCTGAATTTACAAAACCCTGTGCAAAATATTCACATATACATTAAGTATGCATACTTGAAAGATGTCATATTAACTTAAAAATCACTCATTTCGCAACTTTAAGCTTGTCTCACTTACATAATCATGAAACGCTTTAGCTTCACTAGAATGTTCACAAGTATCTCGACGTTCTGGCGCAGCACAGTACAGGTCCCAAAACACACTGGAAATCGCACACAAACAAAAAATAAATCATCAGGTTGGTTATGCAAATGTTTAGTAAAATGCAAAATTTTATTGCATTAGCAGATGTTTCACTAATGTCACTGTAACACTTTCACACAATGGCCTCACAATCGTGGCATCACACGAAGAACTAACATCATCTCAGATTATTACACGACATTCAAAAATATATGACATTAGTTTTTTTCAAGGAAGTAACTAAAATGGATTAACTTACCACCACCACGAATGAAGAAACCCCGGCGGTTCCCCTAACGTAATATTCTTCTCCCATCGGATCTACAAAAAAAATTACGACGACTCAACATGATTAAACACATCAATGACAAGTAGTAATCGTAGTAACAGTAAAGTTGCACAGATTAAAACAGCTGTGAACCTTTTAACATCTTATCACTCGTGTAATTAGAGAACAAAAGCAATAAAAAAATAAGACTCTTACCTCGGAAAGGAATGTTTGGGCGGCTTTTTGTGCTCCTACATGAAGCAGATATTCATACACGTACAAGGCAAGCCTGGATAGATAATCAAAAGAAAAATTACTCTTAATAGTTTCTCTTCTATAACAGATTTAATGATCCTTTTTTATTATCCTGAGTAACGAGCAAGAGCAAATATAACCCAAGATTGCTTGATATTTGATACAATCGTGTTGACAATTACAAACAAGCTATAAAAAAGCTCATCGTCACTGATTCCTTCAAATACAATATACTTTTGAAGCGGTCCACTTAAATCAACATATTTAACTACATATTTAACTGCATTAAACATTTGACTCACTTTTCTCTCGCCTGTGCGTCCGAGGGGACAGTTGAACTTTTCCCCTTGGCATACATTGTAGAAGATGGATTGGTGTCCGTTAAATTCTTTGGGGCGACAATTTTTCCGGATTTTCAAGTGTCCACTTCCACAAGAAAAAAAAATATATATAAACCTTACTTTACTCTTAACCCTAAACCGAAAAATGAGCTAACACACTTCTCACACAACTTGTTTGCATTCATTTAGCAAGTATTTTTTTGTAGGTGCTTGTTCTTCATCGGCAACAATACAATATATATCTGTTTGCCATAAACAACCAATCAACGGCGTACCGTTGTTGGTGTCTTCTTTTCCAGTAACAACCACTAATCACAATCTGTTTATTTCCGTCTTGTCCCCTAACTAAATTTTTTTTTCACCGCACGTCGTAATATTCCGAAACAAGTTTGATGTCAATGTTAACTATTGCACTCAATATTGTAGTATGCAGTAGCATTAAAATAACCCTTTCCTACCACAATTATTGTTACACTGCTTCACCTCCACTCGTCTCCTTATCTTTTGTATTCTTATTGCAATTATATTTCTCTCCTCTTAAAAACAAGTGAACAATTTGCTGTTAGCCTTTTATTTTATATTTTTTGCCTGCTCCTTATCTGTCCGTCTTGCTCTTGTTCTATCTGTTGTACACCTTTTGTGTATCTGTATCAGTTACCACAGACAGCAAAGCAGCACAAAACATAACTTTGCTTACTTACTTTGTACGAACAACAGCCATTATGATTATTTATTCCTTTACTATTATTATTCAACTGTTCCACTAATCACAATCAGCAGTTGAAGATGAGAGATGTGTCGAAGATGATGATGATGTTGTGTTTTGTAGTACTAGTTTGTCTAGAGTAGTAGTAGTAGCGGTGGTGGTGGTGATGATGGTAGTAGTAGTAGTTTGTAGCTGGCTATGTGGTAAAAAATATGTATTCCTGCTCTTTTTTTACATTACATCAAAAAAAACTCTTCTTATTCTGATGATGATATTCATAATGGTTGCATTTTGCATTGGCAAGTACAACTAGTCAGTGGTATGTTTAGTATTGTGTTGTGTCTTGTGTGTAGTATATATATGGAATGGGGTAATCTACTTACTTTGCTACACAATTTTACTCTCTGCTCTGATCTGACTGACATGATTGTTCAATATTTTTCCCCTTTTATTAAGCTACTTTTATATTTTTGCGTACAAGTAGTAACTTTTTGGTGTATTCGTTCGTAAACTGACATAAAATGTAATGCAATATGTATGTATGTAAGTAGTGTGCGTTGTTGTACAAGTACAACAAGCAGTAAGAGAAGCAGTGCTAATGAATGGTGGCGATATTTTGACGATGCCGATGGGTTGATGATAATGATGACGACGACGACGGCGATACTTGCTCAACTCTTGCTTTAATTCTTGTAAGAAGTCTGTAGGTCTACCTTCCT
Organism: Entomobrya nivalis; assembly: GCA_034695485.1. NCBI lineage: Eukaryota > Metazoa > Arthropoda > Collembola > Entomobryomorpha > Entomobryidae > Entomobrya > Entomobrya nivalis. Next base: position 20,751 of record JAQFZH010000124.1, on the reverse strand, counting down.
AGTAATATAAAATTTTATGTGAGTTGAGTTGAGTGTAAGCCAGGATGGATACCTTCATGCTTTGGAGTTTTTTTAAACCAAAAACCAAGTCTTCAATGTGTGGAGCGGACTACCCAGTAAAATGTTAGAAGAGTGTATGAAGGAAGATAGTGGATTTTCTTTAGGATGATCATTTTGAATATATCTTGTTTGTGTAGAAACTGTCGAGAAAAAAAAAGTTGGTTGTCTCTTTTGCTGGTTGTATGCATGTGTATCTGTTGAAGAAAAAAAAGCATGGCAATGTATGGCCGGGTAGTTTGTGATGACGAGGTATAAAAGGATAAATATTTCTCTCATTGTAGACGTCTAGTTTGTCAGTCTGTCTTTTTTAGACTTTAAATGCACACATGAAATCTCTCTTCTCTGAACTGAACCAACTGAATCAGTCAAGTTTAGTCTACCATGTATGTTTTCTTGTATTCAATCCACACATATTATATGCATCGGGCGAAAAAATATCTTCGGTTTTATTCTTATGGCCATGCTGCGTTACATTTTCTTCGATAAAATGAACGCTCTTGTCAGATAGTTCAGTGAGAAGAGAATAGTGTTCGTTTCGTAGTACGGCCTTTTTGTATGCATTTTATTCAGTAGAATTTTCAGAGTTTCTGTGACTGACTATTAGGCAGGGAGAGAGAGAGAGAGGAAAAGGGGGAAAGCAAAGCATTCTCTTGAATTCATTTTTTGAGTTTAGTTTAGGTAGCCAAGCCAGTATACTTGCTTTTAATATTATCATTGTACGGTATTGTAAAATGTTGTATTCCTGCAGTATTCCTACCCATTTTGTCTCCCGTCTCCCCATTCTCTCTTGTTGACTTGGTTTTTTTGGTTTGCCTTTGCCTGCTTTGCTCTGGCCTGGCTGGCTGGTAGGTAATAATATTATTATCATCTCACATTTTTAGTTGTTTGCTGCCTTGCAACTTGCAATGCACCTTGTGTTGTTGTGAGAGCTGTGAGAGTAAAGTATATCAATGTCGTGTGCTCGCTCGGTTTGTATCCCTTTTTTGCCTTTACTCCTTTTAGGCTAGCTGCCTTGCTAAATAGTGTCAGATAGAAAAGAACATGGTTTGGTTTTGGTATTGAGGAGAGTATGTCCTCCTTAGCTTGTTGCTGATAATGATGATAGCTAAGAGTTTTTAAAGGAATTTTTTTTGAAGAGTTAGCACGAGAGGCTTGTTTGTCTGTCTGTCTACAAGTCGTAAAAAGAATTGGCGACGACAGAATGTCTGTTGCACTCTGAAAAAAATTCTTACGGATAAATGTATGCACACGCCCAGTAATAAAAACTATTGTTGCCATTTTTAAACGATGCATTTAACAGATACGTCCTTGCTAAAAATAGGAATTGGGGTCTAATGAAGGAATGAGGAACGAGGCAGGGCGTGAATATATCATAAAAATTTAAAGAGGTATCTTATGTTTCTAAAATAATAAAAACAAAAATACTCACGAACTTGACTCTAGTAAAGAATTTTTCTTGTGGTTTAAAAATTAGCAAGACAATTTTTTTGAAACTTGAAAGCTAAGGTGCATAATATTTTGATGGACGGATATTTGACTTGTCCATTTATGTATATCCGCTTTTCTGCCTACGCTTTTTGCTACGTAAAAGTTCCAAGGTTTACCTTCGATTTTTGTTTCTTTCCATGTTACAAACATACATAAAATATATATATATGTATGTAATATATCGTATAGCATGTATGCATTGTATCTTATTTATTCCATGATATCATGCTAGATTATTTAGAGCAGTGAGTAGTAATATAGAGCAAATGAAACCATTCATACATACACACACACACATAATAATGTTCTCTAAAAGAAAATCAGCTATTTTCCTCCAAACATCAAATGTGTAATGCGTAGCGTACCGCACATAATAAAACGTGAGTTTTTACCCCTACCTAAATTCAACATAATAGCTTCTCTATTTTCTTTGCACTCTTTTTACGAAAAAAAAATTGTGTTCATTTTCATGTCAATATTAAATTCTAACGTAAAAACTCTTCTTAACAGTTAAGCAGAGGAGTAGAGACGTTATATTACGTTATTATTATACATTGTGCTATACCGCTACACAATCGTATTGATGATGATGATGATGACGACGATAAGATGAGTTCCTGTACTACCAAAACTAACCAAACATAACCACCAAACCAACTAGGTATTTACTACTGACTACTTACTATTTTTCTCTCCTTAACTTGCACACACAATCAAGCCCAACAAACTAAACTAAAACCGTTCTCCTTCTTTATTTTCAAGCTCACAGTTCATTCGATGTGCTGTGTTCAGTGTGTGTTCTTCTTTTCTCCTTTTTTCATGATTGCTTACTTTTTTTATATCCACTCTCAACAAAACTACAATGCAATGCTATCCAAATCCATACAACAACTTTGTTTTTTACCTTTTGTTATATTATGATGATTTTTAAGGAAACATTTTGTGTGCCGTATTTTTTACAAAAATAAAAGTATGTTAAAAGAGTAGAGGAGTGAGAAAAGAGTTTTAAATAACGCAAATCATGTCATGTAATAATATTGGTATGGTATTCACCAAACAACAACTATAAACATCTCATCATCATATTATCATGAGCGTTGATTTTTCATGTGTGTGTGTGTAAAAAAGGCATACTAAATATGCTCAGTGGTGGTGGTGTGGCGGTTATGCTTATGGTATGGTATATATGGTTTATGGCATGGCAGTATGCAACAGAGAAGAATAGATAATACTCTGAACACTGTTTCATGTCGGGTCACTAGTTACGGTTTTTTTTTCTCACTGACTTTTTGTACTTGTACACTTACCTTGTTCGACTTGCAGCAAGCTGAGCGAGAGAGAGACACACACACAAAAATCACGATTTTTGTACCATTACACCGTAAGATTGGTGTATAAATACGCTTATTTTTTATACAGTATATATAATACATTAAGAATGCAAATATATCACACCGGCAATAATAATAATATCATCATATCATCAACATTCATTGCAATGCAGTGAGTGTAATACAATATGATATTATATACCTTTACATATTACTTCTCTTGCAAGTTCTCTCTCTCACACAGAAAATAACTACCGTGCCAACTAGGCAATCAGTGCAGCAGTAGAGAGAACACCAGAAAAGGACAAGCAAAAGAGCTTCATACTGTCTACATGAGCAACAACAGTAATAATGGCAGAAAAATAATGTTAATAAAAATAAATGTTGCATTTTTTTCTCCCTAAAAATATAAGGAAGTGCAAAAATATTTAAACGCATGAAAAAAAGAGAGAAAAAAAAATCTTTGCAAAAAGAATTGAAAATGGAGTAGTTTAGTTTTTACTTTGAACTCAGCCATATAATACGAAGACACGCTAAATTATATTTACGATCTGTCGTGCCATGCTATGCAAGAAGATCAACCTCTTGATACACTTGTACTTCTTCGTAAAAAGATGAGCATGATCAAGTGGGGCATTCTGATGCTAACTTGGAATTTTTTGAGTTTTTGACTGCAGGAATACAAAAAAAAGAGTGAATACTAGCATGGTTTTTCTTCTTCGGCGCAGCGTATCCAAAATATCAGTCGTCAAGGGTATGAAATGAATGAAAGGGTTAAGCCAAACTAAATGACTAGCAGAGAGAATCAAGGTATATTATGCATAATATTATTATTCATACTGGTAAGCATATCCAGTTCTATTCCATCTTTTAATGGTAATTTTGTACAATAAACTAAGTAAGGCTCCAACTACCTTACTTGCTTCGTCTCTTCCAGCATATTATCCAGTACACAGTTTTTCCATATATTTTTTTTCTGGATTTTATGGAAACTTGTAAAGCTTTTTTTGTGGAGTATTCATGTAGCTCAATGTATAAGACTGCACACATGCGTGAGTAGTTTGGATGATATTTCATACTTATTTATGTGATGGTGATGTGATGTAAGTTCAATGTCTGTGTGGTAGCTTCGCTTGGCAAGCATAAAAAGAGGAGACAGCCAAGCAAACAGTAAAGCAGAATGTTTTTTTTATCTATTCTGTTCTCCTTCTCTACACGGCATATTGGCATGGCAGTAGCACACGGTATACCACCGACACTAAACACTGCTGTTTTTTGAGAACCAGAGAGGAGGATTTTTGCTACTGCTTTTGGTAAATTTTTATCCTCATTTTCTGTCAATAAGTTACCCAGCACAAGAGCTTTGCTCCGTCTACATAAGAATGCACGCAAACAAACCGTAAAGCAGAGAAGTGGAGGTAGTCAGTTCAGCTGCTTTTCTTTTATTCAAGATGAGAAGTATAAAAATGGGGAAAAATATCATATAGTTTAGTAGAATATACATACCATCCATGGTCATGGTGGTGGTGGTGATTATGATGATGCTATCCGATTTTTAGAGAAAAATTCTGGACTTGTCTTGGGTCTTCCATTTGTACATTTATTCGTCTGATTCCGTGTACTTGGATAACTTCATATGATATGATGATGTGAGTATGCTCGCTTTTGTAGTTTGCTTAGAAGACTATATGATGATAGAAAGGGTTCGATTGTATTGTCTTTTTGTCTGTCTGTCCATGCTATCTCTTATTATATTAGATTGATTATTGATCTCTGTGATTATTAGAATTGCTCACAAATGACTGATTTGTATAGCATTTGTTGAATATGTGCTTACAATAAGTGTGTAATACTAAGCTTGACGGGAATCGATTTTAAGAGAATGAGCTAGGATGAAATATTATGGTCTACGGTTAGTAAGGTTTAAAAAAAATTCACCCGTTAAGATTTAAGGTATACCCTAAATAAACAATAAAAACGTTATATTATGGTTGGAATATATAAAAATTAAAAACACCTTTTGAGTAAATCGGTCTATCGAAGTCCAAAGTGAAATTTTAATATAGGTTTGGCATTTTTACTATTTTTACAACAGTGATTCGATTGTAATGACGCTGTAACGCTGAGCTTTCACATTCATACTTAATTTTCCCTATTTTTCTTTGGTATGCTTACTGATTCAGCTACTTGTTTATTTTGCTTCAGAATTTTTCTTTGCTGGTACTTTAAATGCTGAATTTGTTTATGTGTTCTTACTCCTCTTTTTCTTCATTTCAACTTTTTCAGTGGCTTTAACTCTTTTCTGTATGAAAAGGCTTCTTCTAATAAGGCATAAGACTACACAAGATTTTTGCTACGCTGAACAAGAATATTATATATTCACATATAGTCAAGGAAAAAATAATGACATTATATATCCATATATTTTAATACATAATATACTCTATATACAAAATGGCATAAAGACTACGGACTTACACATGTACTTGAAAAATAACTCTGTATTGAACTGCATCCGTTGCTTATTGTTAGTAACGGTGATAGTGTATTGTACATCTATGTCTCATTATTGCTCAAAAAGTAACTACTATGCACACATTTGACTGTTTGGTGGTGATGATGGTGAGCTGTGAGGTGTTTGGTCGTCGGATGTGTACGTTGTTGATGATGATGATATTATTATCGTAAATATGTGAGCAGAAATAGAGATAGAGAGTATGCTTACTCTTCCCCTGAATGCATATTACGGCCCCTGTTTTTTATGCCTTTTTGCCTTTTAGTCAAGTAGAAAAAGGACGAAGAGAGAGAGAGATTCTGAGAGAAAAGAGAAAAAACCGAGGAGAGGAGTGAGCGGTGGAGAATGAAGTGAAGCCAAGTGAATATTGAAACTCTGAAAATAATAATGTGTTGTTCCATGGATGCATACACGGTCGCTGTTCGTCTTTTGTCAGATTTTCTGTTGTGTACAAAAGTGTATTGCTACTGTGGTGTTATACTTTTTTTCGGTATAACTCTTAAGTCACCACTGCTCTCTCAGAGGGCCTGATTCCTGTGATATGATGTGATGCGATATTTTAATATTATTGCACAATAATCTATCCTTCTTTTTTGTATGGGGATGATGATGGGATTATTATTTTTATGCACGGCTTTTACTCTACGTCAGCCCCTATTCCTCTCTTCTCCTGTTATGTTGAAACGGTTTACAATACAGCACTTCAGTCGATCATCATCATACAATGCACTTTTCAAAATAATATCTCTACCTACGTAGCTTGACTTTTTCATGTGGTATGCTTAAAACATATAAAATATTCAAGTTCTTTCTCTACGCTTACTAAAATCCATATTACTAGCATCATCTCATTGCTAGCATGTTTCTGGAATCAGTTGTGTTGAGTGTAGTAATGACAGTTGTAATTCATAACAACATGCTAGTCACATGGCCCACACGTTGTTTTGCCTTTACAGAGACTTTGTCATTCATTCAATTTATCGATATAAATGTCAAAAATTCGTCACACATTCTCGAAAATATTGTTTCGAGGAAAATGAAACTCTAAAATGCCTACTCGAGTTTTTAACTTTCACCACGCACTGACATACATACAAACTCACCATACCACAGCTTGAATGAGAAACCTTATCATGGAACATTACAGAGTAGACAAAAACCGCATGACTACATGTGTATACTTTCTATTGGTAGCTTTCTTTTTTTACATGGCAAACATGATACAAAGTGTAAGGTCACAGAAGGACTTGGGAAGTTGGAAGCTGGACATTTTCTACAACATTGTCTCAAAAAGTCCCGTAGCAACATACTACAACTGCAACTAATTCAAGAAAACAGTTTCAATCAATGAGTCTGGATAATAAGGAGGCCTCATTGTCTTAAGGTGCATAGAACGAAAACAATCTCTTTTCCATACATACCAAAAACGCCAAATCTATTGCTATCCAACGAATTTGAACAAAGAAAACCCGAAAATATTTCAAATGTACCTTTAAAAACGAAGCCAATTTAAATGAAATAGCTAATGTAATGTAAATAAATATGTAAAAAAAACCTTCGTAGATTTTTTCCAGGAAAGGAAACACGATTTTGTTTACTATTTCATGTTGTACTTTCCTACTATACCATGTTACGTACACGCATCAAAAAAGTATACATTTGAAGTAACAAAGTTACATAACAGAATGCTTCCGTTTTTCTCCAACAGCAGAACCATGAAAAGGAAGCAAGTAGAATTATTGTGCAGTGTGGACGTAGGTAAAAGTAAACCGGGAAAACTTGTAGTTTCTTTTTCATCACACATTAATACAGATACAGACAACAGTCACATTGCACTGCTTACTCTCACTTCATATCGTATGGGATGGGAAACTGGGAATATGCTTGTGTGTAAATGTGTGCTTATATTGGAATTCTACGATTGAACAGAGTTACCATTACTATTGTTTCCGCGGTGTAGTGTTCCTTGAAGCAGCAGCGATGGTGTTGTTAGTGGCTGTGTGGCACGCTGTTCATGTTTCTCCTGCCAAAGCAATGCAACGTTCCATTTGAATTTAATGGAATAGTTGTGCCGCTTTCGCTCCACATGTACATATTTATATAAACATTTTAGGGATCCTTCAAGTATAACAGCGTCATTCCTGGAAAATTAACCATGATTTCAACGCAAGGTAACCAATATTATGCATGCAACTGTTTTCTTGAGATGAGACATGTCTCCTTACCATGTGAACGTTTCCTTGCTGGTCATGTGTACTGTAAGGAAGTATGTATATATGTATGTATGTTATATGAAAGAAGAAATGCTTTCCACTGTGTGTGCCTCCAACAACAGCACATTCAACATTACTCCATAATATCATTGATAATAAAAGCGTGCATCTTCATTTCCTCCAAATCAGATCTTAGTGTATACTTGAATGTATGAACGTAGGAATGTATCAAATGAGTGTATGTGTTTATGTGTGTGGTAGAGGTGGCTAGTCGGTGGTTGCTTTACGGGTTTGGGTTTTAGCAATAGGATTTCTTTACCTGCCGTACTTGTTACCTGTACCTGCTGGCCAATAACATGTAGACGCGACACATTATCTTGCCTGCCTAAGAATGGTTTGAAATTTTTTGAATGCTGGATAATTGTTTCATAAGACTTAAAACGGGTACAAATTTCAAATAGTTACTGGATCTGAAAACGTATACCAAAAATGTTAAAATACACTAAATACTAAATCCAGCAGTAGCAGCAGACAGAGCAATTCTTTTCAAATATCCCATACCTATTTAGCTTTCCCATGCGATGTCATTCATTTCATATTGGGAACTCTCACTCTGCTTCCACTGTGGAAAAATAGACTGTGTTGTTCCATCTCCCACCGTTCCACTACAATATGTGCTACCAACCACTGCAAATGCTGTATTCTGTTGGCAAGCAAGGGTGCAAAAATTGTCCGGGAAACAAAAAGCGTGCTTCTGTTGTTACTTCTCTCACTTCCAGTACCACCACCACGACACCATCATCATATCATCATTCTGCTACTATCACTACACATTTTAGTATTATGGTAAAGCACATACGAACATACGCTGCGCTACTACTTTAAGCTTCCATTTTGCATGCTCTGTTGCTCTCTCTCTCTCTCTTTCTTGCTCTCTTTAGTGATCGAAAAGCTTGCTGCTTTCACCGACCACTGAACAAACTCCGTAAAATGTGTGCACTATCGTGGTCCTGCATGCTTTTACCGAAAAATTATCATCCTTGTGCTTTCTTGACGCATATACATATGTGTATGTTGTCATGCAATAAGCTTGAAAGGAAAGCAGCATTATCTACTGCCGTTGTTGTTATCTTGCGTTCACGACGATGATACACATGTATAAGTATAACGTACTACCAGCTACAAATACACTTGTTTTTTTCTCTAGTGCATTCACGGGAAGCAATGGGACTTGTGGTGGTCGTCAACGAATGGGGATGATTATGATTAGTGGACATCTAATTTCTTATAATTTTTCGCATTAACACAACAAAATAATTGTCCCTTGCATTATTACCTCAGCTATATTACAAAAAAACATACCTGTTTACCCAACCCGTGTAATGACAAATGTACTACAATTAATTAGTCATGATCAGCATTAAAAGACATGAATAATTACTAAGCTACAGCATTAATTTTCTCCTCGTAAAAAATTAAAACGTAAATAGATAAAACTGCAAATACATTTGAGTATACATATATAACTTTGTCTTCTTTTGCATAAACTTCCAACTCAAAAGCATGGTTAAACTTGCTTGTTTTTTTGTCCAGCTCTCTTCTCTCCCGCTCGCTCACACGCTCTTTTTCTTCACTCTTCATTTTTCTGACAGAATTTTCAAGCTTCAGCAGCGTCGCCGCTTTTCTTTGCCTCAAGCATAATATCTTCAACATCACCCACTACCACAATGGAACAACCACCGTCGACTGTCGACATCATCATCATACCGTACACATCATCATATCCCATCACCGTGTACTTACATTCTAACTCAGCCCTCATGCAACAACATTACACATTATTATGTGTGTGCATATGACGAGCACCTTATTTTTTGGTTGGATACACCTTAAACTAACACAAGTTCCTATGCATTATTATACCTTTTCATGCGAAACTCTCTTGTTGCCTTCGACATAAAAAAATTGTGATGGTTGGTGGCTCGGTATTTTAAAAAGTTTTTTTCTTGTTCAAAACTAAGTTGAAATAGCACCAAAAGCTATATTTCTTGTCTTTACTTTTTTCGTATTATTATACTAAAAAAATTCTTCCATGATCCATGATACTTTATTGATTATGATTATGGTGACGATGATAAAGATGAAGCTGATAGCATTGATGAAGATGTATGCATGCATATATGTAGTTTTAGTTTAAACTTTAACAAAAGTAAAGTTTATTTAACGCAAATTTTTACTCGACAACGTTCGGCTGATCATTCGAGTGAGAAAAATTTCTTCAAAGTGAACAGGGAACAAGATAGTATGCATATGCACACAATATAGTTATGTATACATTGTACATTAAGAATATCTATATATATAATGTATGTATGTATATAAGTAGTTGAACTTCGCAATCATGATGATCATAAAGATGAAAAAATATACATGAATCATGCATGCAAGCTTGAGAATCCGAGTTGCAGCAAGAAGACAAGACATCATCGTTTCATCATAATAATCATATCATAGCAATCCAAGTAAAAGGGACAGACAGGTATTTAGAGTGATGCAAAAGTATTCACATATATTATATATAAGTATATTTATAGGTTTGAGTTCGATAGGTATACATAATCATCAAGTGGATGAAGTAAAACTGAAGCTTTATATATTACCATTATCTTAGCTCATCAAGAGCGTCCTCCTCGTCAAATGTGGACTTCGCTATCAGCACAACAGAAGCAGAGTGAAAAAAATGCACAACCAGATTTTTTATTATTTTGTGCTCAAATTTTTTTTTCTGCGTTTCAGTTTCAGATGCCACGAAATAAATATAGCTCAACAAAATGCTGTGTTTATCTTGTATGATGTGTATATGTACATGCATCTATGCATGAAAAATGATTTCTAACTGAATTGATTCAAAGTTTATGTAGCTTGCGACTTCTCGAAATTGTCATCTTTACCAATGTATTGTATTCACTAGACAGGGAAAAAAATACACAAAAAAGTGAAGAGGAGGATATAAAGCAGTCAAAAATCGGATAATTCAAAATCGAGGTGGTGATGAGACGAAAGATAAAGAAGATCGTGCAATGTCAGTACTACTTGTCTCAATGCTGATCTTCATGATATGTCAGCAAGTCACCTCATTTTGGACTTGCAAGATGCAAACAAAATCAACCCAACCTAGCCATCATATCATTATCATCATTACCATCGGCTTGAGTTGCTTTAGCATTGAGCTCACTGTTGTTTTGGTTGCTGTTGTGTTGTTTTTATGTCATTTCATCATCACATTATCCCGATCTCAGATAAATGCCACGCCAACATATTCTTGTGTTAAAAAAGTGGATGCACCACACTGAAAAAAATTACAATAAGTTTTGGTTGACCGGAAAGCTATTCTATTATGTGTGGTTGAATTAGAGACCATTATGAAATTTCTGAGCGATACTCATTGATTTCGTTAAAGGGTGAAGGAGATTCGTAGGTTCGTCCATTTTCTGGCTAGAAACTCAATGACCGATAGAATAAATAAAAAGTCTCTTGTATATTTGGATCTTTTAACCGGACCGTACTGAAAAATTTTGACCATTAAAACCAAATTCCGTGCTCTATTAAAATATGTTAGAATGAAAACTCGTTAATAGCGCTAAATACCCAAATTTGATTCTCCATTTTGAATATGAGTCAAGTAATACACGTTGACCATGTGAGCCGTTCTGCAGAAAGGTAAACAAAGAGATTGCTTGGACTTCAGCATGTTACATGAGTACCAAATCAATCAATCCATCTTAAATTTAGATCATTCTTTATATTATATTTTATCAATAACCAACCTTTCAAATATATTTTTGTTCTGTAGTTGCCACAATGCAATGTAGTTATGCTTAATACATCAGTACTTCCTTCCATCCATCGGTGAAATTTTTATTTTTAGCGGTTTGAAAGAACTGAGAAATTAAATCATGATGATTTTCGTCCACGTATTCGACTTTAAGAAAAAATCTTTATTTTCATAGCTCCACTGCTGTATTCTTCATCAAAGTAATTCATCAAAATTAAAAGTAATCTACGGATATTTACTTTTTTACAAGCGCAGTTGGATAACACCAAAGGAACTTTTGCAGAAGCGTATTAGTGCGTCGTCAAAAAGTTACTGAAAATCGACCGCTTCCTTGTTTTCTATGAGATGTGAGATAAAGAAATATAATATGACTTTTAGCAAGTCAGTTCCTTTATCATGATATCATAAATACAAGACAGCTTGCACGCAATCTAACATTCATATTCATATATGCTTATATATCACATCAAAAAAATATTACGCTAAGCTACACTACGTTCTATTTACCTCGTTGCGTTGTTGACGTCGATAGTCGATACTGGAAAAGTGAAAAGAGATATCAAGAATAATCTGAGCATTGTAAATGCTATAATTACGTGTCAATGCAGAGGTTTTCTAAATTCTGGATCATATATGGTCAAAAAGGTCAGGTCTGAAAATACTGGTGTGTGGCGAGTCAGCTATCTACATCTAAATCAGATTTCAAACATTCCTAACCGATTAGTAGTGGCATGGAAGGGAGGGACAGGGTCACTGACACAGTGGTCCGTAAAAGCAGTAAGCATAACGTCCAGATTATTTTAAGGACACATGGACATTTAAAAGATGTTTATGATGTCAATTTCTATATATTTATGTATCGTTTAACTTGAAACTTGTATGATTTTTCACGGAAGCTTGAATCATGAATATGGCAAACCATTAAATTTTACCGTTGTTTTACTATTAAATATCTCTATAATTTTAGCCCTTCAATGCTTTCTTGATTGTTATATTTAAAGTTTAAACTGATATTTTAATGTAAAATGTAGTTTGCATTAATATCAATATGCATACAACCGAGAAAAGATACTGACAGAGTAATGCGGTGTAACCTCTGGAAGCTGAAAAGAAAAAGAAAATAATGTACCGATAGTCAATCGTTTTACTTTGTGTTGTAGCAATTCATCATATCATTGTCATTCCCAATTTGTTGTTATACCATGACATATCCTCTTCAATTAAAAGCATGCTTTCTTTCTCTTTTTGATCCAACAAAAAACCTACAAAAAGCTACTACAATTACTTGTTCATGTACGAAATTTGATGATAAGGCAAAATATAGTTAGGTTAGGTATATGAATAGAAACATCAAGATTACGGTAAAAGCACAAATCTGACCTTGATTTAGTTTACGAAGGATAATCTTAAAAACACTGCACGAAACACAATATCTTACTTCATGTAAATATAGAGAATATCATAGGGTCATGTTAGGTACATTAAATATCAAAACTATATCCGGATAATCAGTATTATTAGCAAAATGAAATTAATATCATCAAAAACAAAACTGTAACACAGTGGAAGATTTATTGGTCGAAGAGTATGTAGCATATAGTCTATTTGTTTTGCATGGAGAAAAGTGCATGATTTGTGTTTACCTTCTGCTAAGTAAAGTCATGTCACCTTCAAGGTAAAGGAAGAAGATACAAATGAAAATAGACATATATGTATGTATGTAATTTGATATGGCAGCAAGAGAAGAGCCTTACTTGGGTTACGTATTTTTCGTTGGAAGTGTAATTTTAAGAGAAATCTCTGCACAAGCTCAACTCAGAAATGAAGAGAAAGATACAATCCTTTCTCTCATGTCCTTACCGTCGTCATAGGATGTCCATGTATCACCATTTTTTCTTTCTCTACTTTCTCTCAGTTTGACTTTGTCAAAGTCTTCATTACTGCGAACGAACGTACTTGGAAAAATTCTGGAAATGGTTGGATGGGGGAACTCAAAACGTTCATTGCAAGAACATAGTAAGTAGTAAGAATATATAAGATTATTCCTGCCGAAAATTAATACAATGTACATGCAACATGTAAAGTACTGTACTCCCACGATAATTTATATGCAAGTACAAAAAAGTGCATATATAAACAGCAAGAAATAATGCTAGAAAGTCAAGCAATTTATTTTCCCCCAAAAAAGTATAAAAAGTATCAACATCTTTCATGTGAAGAGAAAGCAATATACAGAAACGCGTTTCTCATCGATTTACTAATGCGTAACCAATTAGTAATGCAATGTACTACGTACAGCAAACCGTGTACAGACGCTACCGTCACAAAAAAGACTTTCACTTCATCTATCACTATCATTAACTCCAAAATACTACAACATTTTTTATTATGTAATTTCGACGTGCATACATATTAATTTAAATTTGAATTAAACAGTTATTTAATTGTCGCTTGTTTGTATCCTGAGCATGTTAATTCATGAATTTCGCTATCAAAACTGTTTTACGAGTAATCAACAGCTTAATACTTTATTCATCCAACAACTTTGATTAAGTGTACAGTGATATATGTATGCTCAGAAATCTCATTTGATATTTTATGCAAAAGTCTACCAAGTACCATATCGTTTTTGCTTCTCTGTACCGAAACCACCACTTCTTCCCCACTTTTTTCATCTCTCCTCTCAAATCACATCATCATTTTACCATCTTTGTTCCTTTTTCCTCTTTACGGTGCCTCTCGACTTTATCATCCATCTATACACTATTTTGTTGCTGAAATCTTTCAGCAGAATGACAGCATCACCAGACCTACAGTAAGCAAGTTAGGAGCATGATCATCACCTACATCACAATATTATTGAAGCGCAGCGTGTATTTTTTTTCTCCCTATGTGTGTTTGTGTGTGTTGATGTGCGTGTGTGCGGTTTTTGCTTTTGCTGCTGTTGTGATCTGCTAGTCATAATTTTCATTCCCATCCTAACATCCACATCCACACCAACACGCTGTAATCCGGTGACCGGTGTGTTGAAATAAATGGTGGTATGGTGCTTTTCTACAATGAAAATATGAAGGTTGGGCAAAAATGACATTGTCGCTTTTTTGTGTTCTTTTGACAACGCAAAATACTCTTTATGCATAATGTATTTTTTTCTAGTTTTACACTTGTGAATTTTTTTATCAAAGGAAATTACATATAACTTTAGTAACAATTTCGCTCTTTTGCTTTTTTTCATGTTTGCATTGAGATACATGGTTCATACCAACAAAACACCAACCAGCATGCATGCATCACCAAAAACTTAAAAGTTTTTACTTGACAGACAACACGTTATATTTTGCTGACATGAACACCATAGCTTTTTCGTTCGTAAATATGCACGTTATGTTTGTAACGCCGTATGTGCAATTTTTACCAACATCGCCACCAAGTTTGTTTCGCTAAAAATGTACATGAAAAAAATCTTTTTTGTTGTTGTGGTGTGCTCTGTTGTGTGCCTCTTCTCTAAAAACTCACATTCACATTCTTCTCTCCTCAGCAACGCAACGCATGTAACCAACACAACACTCTCTGACGAACACACAATCACAAACACTGTCGAAAAAGAGCTCTGCACAAAACAACACGGTAATAATATCCTATCATCATCATGATCACACACACACAATCTGTCTGCACTAAAGGGAACATCTATAGTTATTTAGAAAACGTTCAACAAAATGTTTCAGTCTTCATAAGAAAAGCAATCATTTGCTTTTTTAAAGCTACTACAAAATGGTCAAACTATAAATCTTGTGTATGTATCTGTGGAACAGCCCCCTTTTCCAAAAAAATTTCATCATCATCAACAACATCTTCTTTTTTCATGAAAATGAACTGAACACGGCCACCAACAACCGTGGTAAGTAAAGTAGTAGGAAATGTAACAAGACGAAAAGAAGCAATATAGCAGCAATAATGCAACGGTGGTGTTGGAGAGAGAGAGAGAGAGTGCACGCTACTACACACATTCACATTACATTATAACATCCATACATTCAATTTTTTTTCAGCTCTGTTTTTAGTAGAAAAGCTCAGCAGCAGAAAAACTCTCCGTTTTCGTTGAGTTTCTTTCTGGTATGGTGTGTGTGTGTGTATCTTCTCCCTTTGCTCTCTGAACGAATTCACAACACAACACCATGTAAAACCACATGAACTTATGCCTCGGCGTAGTTTCTTCTTTTTTCATTCTCTCTCTCTCAGATTGTGTGTGCGAGCAAAAGTAGCAACGTGTGAGTGTAATGTAACGTAACTATAACTGCCATACACACAAAAACACACTATCATCATCATCGTCATCATCATCAAAGCCATGAGACAACTAAGCATTTTGTAGGTATATATATGTGATATGAGCTTATGTATAATATACAAAAAGAGAAAAAGATAGAGACGTAATTTTATAGGATTCAAACTTCAAACTAAAATAGAAGAATATATTACAATAAGTCTAGATGTTGTAGTGTGTTTTAGGGTGGAATAGAGTAAAAAAAAGTCTCGATGTTATTTTGTCCCTTGGACTCGTCCACTCACCAACATAAAGTTCATCGATAGATACGATTGATACGACATACGTAATATGCACCAAAATAAGAAGAAAAACTAGCAGTCTCAGTCAGTTAAGAAATGCTACTGCACATTAGACAGAGCAAAATCGGATTTATGCATCTCTTTTTTATGGATGTATTTTGTCAGGGTGTATGGACGAATGTAATATATAAGTATGCTTGTAACTAAATGTGGATTTTATGTAGACGTTCATGAAGATGAATAACATTTTTAAAAAAGGACTGTTAAAATTCCCAGATTTCTTTTTTTTCTTTTGGTTCACTCGTCTTGTTATTTCATCTCTAGAGGCGAAGGTTAACGAGAATGTAAGAAAAGAATGCGTGTATTGGAGAGTTTATGTTTGTCTCCCTTTTTATGAAGTTCAAACACAACAAGAGAAAAAATATATAAAAGATGTGTATGATACTTACGCTATAAAAGAAACGAAGAGAGGCAGAGTACAAAGAAACTGAAAGCTGGCTAGATAGACCCTTTATTCGAGAAAAAAAATTTGAACGTGAAGGCAAAGACATCAACATTTTTTTCTGTTGTGGACCTATGGAAATGTAGGATACCCTTCGAATGATAGTCTTTGGGCGAATTTGGGAGATATTTTTTGTTAAAATTCCTGTCGTTGTTGTTGATAATTCCATTGTATTGTTCGTAGATTTGCTTCAGAGCTTTTACTAATACAAAATATAGGATTGCGATGATGATGATAATAATATAGTAGAGAAGAGAGACCGGTAGACGCGCATTGTCAACGACAATGAGCATAATTATGACAATACATGACATCAACATAGAGATTGGAGACAAAAAATTGTTCGGTAGGATTTTGAGTTTGGCATGCATTCCTCTTCAAATCAGTGCAATGACAATATTACCAAAGAATGCGTACAAACATTTTTTTTTAGATTAGGTGTAAGAGGTTACCTAACTACTACAAACATTACATTGTTGTTCAATGGCCTTTTACTCACTCCACCCACCTGCTCTACGATGATGAACTCAGATTCAGCGATCTGATGTGTGATGTAAAATTGTTGATTTTCCTTGTAGCTTGTATGAATGAATAATTGGTGTGAAGAATATTACCTTATTTTTTTATTTAATTACCATAGATAGGACTTAGGACCTACAATTAAATAACTTCGTGATTAAAATGACATAACAACGGAAATTGATCATAATGCTGGTATGTGGTATGGTTACTGAAGCGTAAGCTTCTCTGAAGCCAACATTTCTCTGAAGCTGAGGAATTCGAATGTTTTGTGTTATGACTCGACTGAGGTACCGTACCGTTTCCTCTTTGTTCGTCGCACGGCATCAAGCACAGCAGTAGCAGCAGTAAAAGCACACCATAAAAACCAGGACCAAGGCTGGACCATTGCATTGCATACAACTCACAAAAAGTCCAAGAGAGACGACAACTTCAGCATTTTAACAAGGAGGAGCGAAAAAGTGCATAAAAGTGAGTCACATGGCTTCGCACTTTTATTTTATTACATCCAAGCAGTTTAGCAGCACAGCAAGCATGGCATAGCGGTACAAGCCCATCACACAAAGAGCAGCTACAAGGGTTAATAATAGGATGATAATTGTCAAAATAAAAGGAAAACAAATTGGCGAAGTAGGAGTGTCATAAAGCAATTATTATTACGTCGCGTATGCAGTATATTTACACTTCGGCAACTTCAAACTTTATGATGCATGGATTAGTGTGCATTTTTTGCAGTTCTTAAACCTGCATGCAATGAGCGAGGCAAAAGAAGATTGGAAATGCTCATAAAAGCTGTGTGGCAATGTGCAATTTTTTTCGGGATGAGTAGTGACTTAATGGAATTCTTTGAAGTTCATTGATATACATGCATACATACATACTTGTGCTTTCTTATTTTTTGCTAAATGTCAAATCTTTTCTTGTCACCACTCATTTCCAAGAAAATTTGATGCAGGAAAAAAATGCCAGGAAACTGATAATATGCCATGCTTACATTGATACTTTTCTATCGCAATTTTACAAAGAATAATTTCTAAATTTGTTCTATTTATTTGTTTGTTTGCTCATTTTTTTCCACATACAACACTTAACACAGTAAGTACGTATGAATGTGTATGTACATAATATGTAATCTATATCATCAGAATAATTGAGCACAAACATGGTATGGGTATGAATACATTATGCACGTAGTCTTTTTTGTTTCGCAATTTTTTTTCCTAGCAACCCCTCATTTTTCCTTGTATAATTGTGTTCTACCCAGCACCAAATTACTTTTTAACACTTTACTACTCTCTGCGCATTTCGATAGTTGGATCAAAAGCGACCTTCAGTAATAATTTGCATTTTTGTTTCAAATAATTCCTCCAGTTGTTGGAATTCACATGTCTATGCACACGCAGCGGCGAAAATGTAACAGCAACACAGTCATACGAAAGAGGTCGATGGGACGTGTAAGTCACCACACCACCACTAAAAGCAGGATGCACATTCAGCTCCACAAGCTTCTCCATTTTATTGAGATGATTCGTCTCCATCTCTCGTCATCCATTTCACCAAATGACACCAGTCAGTCATCAGTACGGTAACGCCATGGCCTTTACTCATTGTCCAAAAAAAAGACAGCAAATATTATGCATCATTCCTTTTTCTGTAAATTAATTTTTTTTCGTGATCTCCATTCAATTGATGGCAATATGATGAAAACACAAAAGTAAATATATACATAGGGAAAAGGCAAGTAAAGTTCAGAACGTCTTTGTTGATCTCACAGCAGGTAACTTTAGGGTTAGTCAAACAATAAAAAATATATATACTTCAATACAATATCCATTATGTTTCAAGATATGTTTGTGCATTCGTAATAATCGATGCAAACACAAAAAAAATATATGGATATATTAAAAAACTTTATCATCTTCATCCGAATGAAATACATACGTTTTTTACAAAGGAAGCAATTATTTCCAAGTAAATGTGAGTGAACATGTAAGCGAGATACATATATTCCGTATCACCTACCATAAATAAAATATTTGTACTTACATCTACAGCAATACAAAAAAATAATAATGATGCTTTACGAGCATGAGCATTGAGAAAAGAAGAAAGCTGAGTATTGTATCATTGTGATTTATTTTTCAAACGGAAATTATTGCTACCTAAAATGAACTCACAACTCACTTCTCATGGTCAAATAATGACTGACATAAAAGAACAAGGATGAAGTAAAAAGAACAATTACATGCAGCAATCACATCTGAAAAAAACATCAGTATTGCTATACAAAGAAACTGCTATGCATTTGTGTCTTTCATATTTTAAAAATATGTAGTAAAATTGTTGAAATTAAAGGTAAGAATGCATGGATGGATGTGATGTATGTATGTATGAACTTTCCTTATAGCATCATAATAAGCTTAGCAAAGTTCCAGGTAAGTTCAGTACAGCAAACATAAAAGTTTTTCTTGATAATTTTGTGAAAATAAATGTTTCTCTCGCTTTGGCTTCAATTTTACCTGTATATGTGAAGAGATACAATATACAGATGCATAACATTCCCTCTTTTTTTGTAAACTTATTTAATTGCAATTTTAACCCTTTTTGCTAGTTGCTGTATGTATGGCTGTATGTGCCTTAGTTGGATAAAAATCTTCCAACTAATATTGCTCGGTTTCAAGAAGAGTTGTTTGTTAGCTTGCATGAAAGAGCCGATGATGTGATGTGAGTGGATGTACCCAAGGTAATAATATAACGTTTGTTTTAAAAAATCCTCTCAAGTTTTACACGAAGCAGAACGGAACAGAAGACAACACTTTGCAACAATAATGCGATGCATGCAACAATGCAAAAATGTTTGTTGTTGAATTGTGAAGCGCGATGATGGTAAGCGTGAAGAGGAAGAAGCCGGCTTTATACCTACATACCATGTTCATCATCATCATCGTCAGCATCATATAGCATTTACATACTTCAAACTTCAGCGATTGTCAATCTCAAGAAAGCATGTAAGTTCACAACCAGCGAAAGATGGTGATGGCCAAAACGAATATTATGTTGTGTGTACGAATGCTTGTATATTTTGCTCTTTATTTTTATGCTAACATTCGTACTAAGAATATATATTTTACACAAAAAATGGGGAAACATGTTGCACTTTTACATTCCTCTACGCTCGTAATATCTTTGCATTATTATGATGATATGTAATGTGTCATGCACACCTTTAATCATTCTCATATTCTGTTCTCTATTATATATGATGAGTATGTGTATAATATGTACATGTACATGTATCTTCTTTTTATGTGTATTTTATTTTGTTCCTTGACTGACTAATATCGAATTGACGCAAGTTGACTGCTCTATTCACGTTCCTAGTTTGATTCAAAAATTTAAGTTTATGTCGGAAAGAGAAAGAAGGCATGCATGTATGCAAATAAATTTGTATTTCAGCAGAAAGCACTAATAAATATGTACATACCTGTTGGTATGAGGTTGAATCTTTTGCACAAAACTCATATAGACAGGTAAAACTGAGGTAGTCAGGCAAAGTAAGGTAAAGTACAGAAGATTTCCAGATTCTACAAATATGAGCAAACATGCAGTGGTTGTTGTGAATATGAGTTTTTTTTTTAAAGATCAGCAAAGGTTAAAAATGACATTCCGCTCTGCAAAGCTACTCCTTCTTATGCCGATATTCGTATTATATATCCATA